>JASUDE010000126.1:0-113913 GCA_034509685.1 Colletotrichum cereale
GGGTCTTACTGTACGTACATAGTACGTGTACGTACATTTTCTTTCTGTACGTACGTACGTACAACAAGGTTGTACATACTGTACAACATCACTACTAAATATAGGGTATAGTATGCGTACACACTAGCCGATAACACACCCCCGCTAGTTAGTTATACTTGGCGTTAACCATAGAACGGACGATGTCAAAGCTTGGTTGTGTGCTGAGGAACAGGTGAATCCTTTAGTCGAAGTAAAACGACTTGAGTCGATGTGATAACAACAAATGACGCAATGATACGGCGGTGACGAAGCATTGGATCACCCACAAACACTCGTCGAGGTCTCCGAAGATCGAGATGTAGGCCATCATACGGCATGTTGAATGAGCACCATAAAACCCTTGGGGACGTCCTTCCAATTTTCATGGCCTTGGCCGCAGCCGATCTCGATGCATAATGCTTTGTCCGACGGTGGTAAGGGTGTTTGCCCACTGTACGGAACATCAGTAACGGATGTCCAAAGAAAGTAGAGAACCCCGGCTCGAGGTTGTCGGCCTAGCGCTAACGCACAACATGATACGAGTCACTTACTTGATTGGCTGGGCCATGCACGGCAACCTTCCCCGGATGATCCAATATGACAGGTGCAACTGACACTAGATCGCTGCTTATTTCGCCAACATCCTGTCTCGGCCGTTACTCGAGCCAGAGGTGATCTTTCGCAGCCCTGTCGGAAAGGTTGATATAGTATATATACAAAAATACGTCTCTAAGCAAACGCTGGCAATGCCCTCCTCGGCCTATCGTTTGGTCCGACTTTATGCATATGTCGCGAATTTCAATAACCCTCCTTGGTAACCTACTTGGGCAAAAGTCGGCTAGAATCATGCCTTTGGTGGTACAAGGAGCATCTGCCATGGAAAATTGGCTTAGGTACCTTGGAACACTCTTGCCGCTGATGAGACTAGGTATGCAGCTCAATAAGAACTGTCCAATGATAAGACACCATCTGACGCCGGCGACTGGGCGCATCTTCACAGCATCTTTATTCACACTCTTGCTTTTTTCAAATGTGACCCAAAAAAAGAAAAAGCGGATGTGGAAAAGCGGTCTAATATCCTCGCCCTGAGCAGCCGAGAGTGTTCGAATCCAGGTTCGTGTCCTCTTCGACGTTAACATCTTGCCCCTGCGCGGCAGGACTGACATCGCAGCTCCCTATCTCCCTGTAAGACCGGGGTCCCATAGCTGCCGCGTTTGAGACGGCCATGCCCGAAACCGACGCCGCTCGCTGGACATGCCAAATCCCGGCTCGTGTTGGTGATGCAGCTCATACATCAACCGAGTTCCCCTGCAGGAGTTTTCGGCCCGGAAGCTTTTCTCCATCTTGAGGCGTGAGGAAAGGCCTGAACTAGGAAGCAGAGTACATGGTGGCAGGGGTAAGTTACTGCTCCCAGTGATGTTGCATACTCACACCTGTGGCTGAGGAGGACGTTAGGTGGCTAACAGCTAGCTTGATGGTAGAAGTACTGTAAGTACTGGCTAAACTGAAAATAGTAGGGGGGTGAGAGTTAGGGTACCTAACAGGGGGCAATAATTTCGGCCTGCTACCACGTAGGGATAGATAGGTAGTGTATGAAATAAAAGGGCATATAAATAATACATAAGGGATAATAGTACTTATTGTACTATCTGATAATAGTAGACTATAATTTGTCAAATGTAAAACTAAACGCATAGATCTAATAAACTCTTGGCTTTGTTGTGATTAGATCAATGCAAACTTACTAACATAGTCAATATAGATGTTACTATGTAGACTGGTAAACCCTCCAAGCTGGAGCTACAGCTAGTAGCGCCTGGGGAGCGCCAGATGGGGCGCTAGGCAGGGCAAATGAAAACTTTGTGTCAAATTCAGCAGGTTATAGGGGTAAAATCGCGGTATATTTTTTTATTGTCTTCTTCTGTCTTCCTGTTCCTTGTGGCCGAAATTCACCCTTGAAGTTATCCCTTAAGGGGTAAATAGCGGTGAATCCGTGGCCTCTTATTGGCCTAATTCCCCTGTAAAGTGGGGTATATTACCTATAGATTCCCTAGCACTTTACTATGTACCACCGTGCTATTTTACTGAATTTAACACACCCCCTTAGGGCTGCCTAATTCTATAGGGTAATAACCTATAATAAGGCTAGCCTAACCTTACTTTATATAGCGTATTTCCTTTCTATATTATTATTATCCTATATGTTATCTTTTACTATATTTACTTCCTATTTTAATTTATCTTCTTCTATCTTACGTATATAATTTACTTTAATTTATACCTATTAATTACTTATACGTAATTACTATATAAAGTTAGTAAAAGGTTATACTATAAGCGCCTTTATTATCCTATCTACTATTATCTTAGTAGACTACTAATACTTTATAATAATCTTCCCTTTAGCGACTTCTTAGTGTAGCTAGTAGTTATAAATATCTATATAGTAAAGCTTTATCTATAGCTAGATTATCTTAATACTAATAAGGCGTATAGTCTATATATTATTATAGTTAATTTAAACTATAGGTTGCTTTATAGCCTCTTTATTAGGTAATAGTTAGGCGCTAGCCTTATGTTTTATAGGTAGTTTTACCCCTAGCGTAGTAATTAGTTAACTAGTAAAGAGAGCTTCTTTTATAGCTAAGGAAAGGGCTAGAAGTTTTACTTTAGTAGTTAACGTTATAATAGTATTTTACTTATTAGCTTACTATATTACTATTCCTCTAAATAACTTTATTAGTACTACCTATAAGCTTTTCCTATCTAAGTTATTAGTAAAGCTTATATTAGCTAATACCTTAAGGGTGTTATTATAGCTACCTTTATTTATACTATATATAAAGTAAAGGTGCTATAAATAATAGAGGTAATTTAGTATATAGTCTGCTACTTATTAGTAAATATCTCTAGGATTATAGTTAAATTACGCTAACTAGCTTACTATAAAAGTAACGTCTAACTAAGCTATTACTATAGCGTATAAGATTATTCCTATTTTTTACTAATAGTAGGTAACCTCTTATAAAGAAGTAATTCCTCTATAAGGTAGTAAATCTTCTTTACCTATTAGGGTTAATTTTAGTATATTATTTCTATATAGTAACTTTATAGCCTTTTTATAGTATACTAACTATAATAGCTAGAGACGTTTTATAGTTTAATTACGTAATACTTTAATACCTAAGAACTACTAAAGTAACCTACTACCTTTAAGGTAATATTGTTTTTAGAGGGCTACTATTACTTCTTAGGCAGTAGGCTTATCTTTATAGTAAAAGGTAAGTATATAGTTATTTATATAAAAGAAGAATATAAAGCTGTTTTTTATTTAGTAGTAATTCTTACTTACTATATAGTAAAACCTAAGCTTATAGAGGCCTTTCTTAAAGTACCTTTACTATAGTAATAGTAATTAGTAGAGGCTATATAGCGCTTTCTAAAGCTAGAGAATTTAGCCTATATAGTAATAGCCTAGTAGTATCTCTATATATATAATTTTATTAATTTCTATATAGATAAAGGCGTTTACTACGTTATATTAGAGAAACTCTAGATTAAATTACGTAGTAATTACTATAAGTATTTTAAAGGATATACTTATAAGTATAGCTACGTAAGTATTATATAAATCTTTTACCTATTAATTACTATAGATTACTAGCTTTACTTTAAATTTAGTAAGTCTACTATACTTATTTAGTTTATAGGTATATACCTATTAGTAACTAAGTACTTAGTGCCTTACAGCTTCTCTTTATACTACTTTATATTATAATTATAATTCTTTATAGCTATATAAGTAGCTTTTTTCTACTTCTTTAAATTTACTTTTATATAGGTGGTTTTTTAACTTACTATGTAATAGAAAAGCATAAAGTGTTTACTAATAAATACTAATTAGGTTCTTTATCTATACATAAGGGTAATTAGTCCCTATAGTAGTTAAATTACCTATTGTTTGCTTATAGGTTGCTTTAGTAAGAAAAGCCGCTTTCAATAAGGTTTATAGGATATTTACTTTTAATTTACTAAGGCTTATAGTAAAGTCTACACTTTTCTTATATTTAAGAGTATTTTATATATATAAGGTAGAAAAAGGCAGTATATTTACTAATATATTAAATATAGGCTAAGTAGAAAAAGGTAGTATATTCTTTACTAATATATATATAGTAGGTAAGGTAGAAAAGGGTAGTATATTTTTTACTAATATATATATAGTAGGTAAGGTAGAAAAAGGTAGTATATTCTTTACTAATATATATATAGGTAAGGTAGAAAAAAGTAATATATTTACTAATATTAATAGTATATTTACTTATAAAGTAGAGTTCTTTATATTATTATTATAATCTTTTATAGTATTTACTTATAAGGTAAAGTATTTTATAATATTATTATAATCTTTTATAGTATTTACTTATAAGGTAAAGTGTTTTATAGTATTATTATTACTTTTACCCCTTACGTTAAGCTCTACTAAAGCGCTAAAGAACGCAGCTAGTAGTAATAAAAGAGGCGTTAGCTAAAGAGTAAAGGTTACTTATAAATATCTATACTTCTTCTTAGGAGCTTTATAGTTACTTAGTGTAGCCTTAGTATGCTATCCTTTAATAATATTACCTTCTTCCTTATTAATTTTTTTAGCTTATAGGGCTAGTGTACTTTATATAATAAGTTATTTAATTTATACCTAAATAGTAGTAAGATCCTAGTCTTATAGTTTATTAAGTAAGTAGTTAATTAACCTATTAAATTTCTTTTTTTTATTAAATATTACGTTACGTATAGTAAATACCTTATTTTTAATAGGATACTATATATAGTATAAATTACTTAAAGTATAACTAATTAAGTAACTAATCTATACTTATAGGGATAACTTCTTCTACTTATTACACCTAAGTTACGCGTTAGCCGTTAAGGCAAAAGCTTAGTAGCTATACGCTTATATATAGGAAAGGTTAGGCTTTATATATAGATTTATAATATTAGTAAATAGGTTAAAGTATAAATACTACACTTAATATAGGGATTTCTACCCCCTAACTACTAATAGCGTATAGTTATATAGGTATATTACTACTACGTATATCTTTAGCTATAGGGCTTTAGGTAATTTTACGTTAGTTCTTATATATCTTACCTTAAGGTAGATAATTATAGTAATACGCTTAGCTACTTTATTTTACGCTTAGGTATTTAGCGCTAAGTACTCTATAGTTACTCTATAGGTAGTAATTATCTTTATTACTTACTTATAGTAAAGTATTTCCCTATTAGTCTTAATAACCTTTACCTATATACTATAATTCTTCTTAAGATATATAAGGAACTTACGTAGCATCTAGTTAATTACGTTACTTTTATAGTCTTATAAGTAGAAATCCTATAATATTCCTAATATATAGTTACTAATAAGTATTTATAAGGTATATTTACTAGACCTTTTAGTAAATATATAGAAATTAATTACTATTTAGTTACTAGGTTTTATAATATTTACGCTTTTATAGGGCTGTTACTACACTTAGCGCTTTATTTTACTAAGTCTATAGGCTACGTAGTTATAGATTATTATACTATAGCTACTAGTTATTTATACTCTTTAGGTAGTATTAGTTAATTAGTAGAGGGCTACTACGCCTAGATACCTAAGCTAGTAGTATTATAGCTTTATATTTCTATATATAGGTTTTCTTTACGTTACTATAGTGTAGTAGTACCTTTTTTATAGTAGTAAAGGTGTATTATTAGCGCTTCTCTATAAGATAAACATAGCTATATTATTAAACTTTATAATAAGGTAGTATTTAAGTATATATTAATTATTCTTTTTAGTAATATACCTAATTAATAAGTAGTTAGATTAATAGAGGTAGTTATTTCTTAGGCTAGTATCCTACTAAATGCCTATCTTCTTTAGTTAGTTAAACGAGATAAGGTTTATAGTAAAGTTATAGTAAAGGATTACTTTATAAAGGTATATCTTTACTAATCTATTATTACCCTTTACGTATACTTTAGCTATTCTATATCCTTTAATTACTATAGGCTTTATGCCTACCTAAAGGTAGTCTCTTATAGCTACGCTACGTAAGTCTTTAAACTATATAAGGTTATTAAACATATAATTAGTTACCTCTAAATTAAGTAGCGCTAACTCCTTTAGTATATATATTAGTAGTAAGAAGTAAAAAGCTATAGGTACTATTACTTAGTAGTAACTATATAGTTACTTCCTTTATTAGTAAATCTTTTACACCCTTTCTATAAGATATAGTAAATTATTAAGATACTCTTTAACTTACTATCTTTACTACTAAAGTTATAGCTTTTCTTTATTTTAGTAAGGAGGGCGCTATTTCTTAAAGATATACTAGTATTTACTTAGGTAGTAGAATTCCTTATAGGCTTTATACTTATTACTATAGTGTAATTTATTACTATAGCTATTCTTTTAGTAATATTACTTTTTATATAGTAAATCTTTATAGTTACTATATAAACCTTTAGTTATAGTAGTTAGGCTAAAAGCTTTATAGCTAGCCTAGCTATAAGGCGTATTATTAATTATAGTTTTAAAGGTCTTATAGGCTGCTTTTAGTACTTTACTTTATATTAGCTAATTAATATTTATATTAGTAGCTTTTACTATAGTAAATACGTTTATCTATAATAATAATAGGCTTTACTAGAGGATTTACTAAAGCTTTATAAACTAAAGCTTTAAGCGTAGTAAAATTACTATATCTATATACTTAAAAGCTTTATATACGTTATTTTACTTAGTTAACTATACTTTAGTTTCTTTCTTTATTATAAGGTGTTTCTATATAGCCTTTTTATAGACTTTCTTATATTTACTACTAGCTATTACGCTTTTCTTACGTTAGTTAATACCTATAGCGTTTATAAGGTTAGTTATCTATTACGTAAGGTCTTTACTAAAGTAGTAGCACTAAGTAAAAAGGGAGTCTATAACTAATTAGTAAATTACCTCCCTTATATTAGTAAATTACTTCTTCTATTTCTTACGTTTTTTTACTTACTTAGCGTACTACGCCTACTTAAGTTTAAAGACTTTATAGTCTTTATAGCTAAAGTCTATTAGTTATTTAGCTTTTACCCTTACTAAGATATTTATAGTCCCTAGGGTAGTTATACTAGATTATATAGCTTAGCTACTTAGCCTATTACTTATAATAGGTTAGTATTCCTTATTAAAGTTAGATATCTTAACTTTATATAGTAGTGCTAATTTAGTAGTAATTAATAGGCGTAAAGACTTTACCTCTAGGTTAATAAACGCCTATATCTTATTATCTTTAGTATAGCTATAGATTTAGTTAATCTATAGTAGCTAATCGCTTTTTAAGTATAGAATTATTACTTTCTTAGTAGTATCTATTATAATAGAAGGGCACTTTAGCTATTATAGAAGCGTATATTAGACTATTAATTATTAAATTTAGTAGGTTATAGGGGTAAAATTATAGTATATTTTTTTATTATCTTTTTTTATCTTTTTATTCCTTATAGCTAAAATTCACCCTTAAAGTTATCCCTTAAGGGGTAAATAGTAGTAAATCTATAGCCTCTTATTAGCCTAATTCCCCTATAAAGTAGGGTATATTACCTATAGATTCCCTAGTACTTTGCTATACACTACTATACTATTTCGCTAAATTTAACACTTTAACACTTACTATCTACCTAGGTGTTAGTAACTTATAATAGTTAGTATTATTATATCTAAATTAAAATAGGGGCTAGAATATAGATTTTTATTAGTCTTAAAGCTATATATTTTAGTGTAAATTATATTCGCTATAGAGTATAAAGCTAAATAATATAAATACCTACTATTTATCTCCTTAAAGACCTCTCTCTCTTTACTTTATCTATTAAATTCAGTAAAATGTTACGGTAGTACATAGTAAAGTGCTAGGGAATCTTTAGGTAATATACCCTACTTTATAGGGGAATTAGGCTAATAAGAGGCTACAGATTTACTACTATTTACCCTTTAAGGGATAACCTTATAAGTAAATTTTAGCTATAAGGTAGAAAAAAAAAATTATATAAAATAATATACTATAATTTTACCTTTATAACTTACTAAATTTAATAATTAATAGTTTAATATATACTTTTATAATAGCTAAAGTACCTCTTTATTATAATAAATACTACTAAGAAAGTAATAATTTTATACTTAAAAAGTAATTAGTTACTATAGATTAACTAGATCTATAGCTATACTAAAAATAGTAAGATATAGGCGTTTATTAACCTAGAGGTAAAGTCTTTATACCTATTAATTACTACTAAATTAGCGTTACTATATAAAGTTAAGATATTTAACTTTAATAAGGAATACTAACTTATTATAAGTAAAAGGCTAAGCAGCTAAGCTATATAATCCAATATAACTACCTTAGAGATTATAAATATCTTAGTAAAAGTAAAAGCTAAATAACTAATAGACCTTAGCTATAAAGACTATAAAGTCTTTAAACTTAAGTAGGCGTAGTATACTAAGTAAGTAAAGAAATATAAGAAATAGAAGAAGTAATTTACTAATATAAAGGAGGTTATTTACTAATTAGTTATAAACTCCTTTTTTACTTAGTGCTACTACTTTAGTAAAGACCTTATATAATAGATAACTAACCTTATAAATACTATAAGTATTAACTAATATAAGAAAAGTGTAATAGCTAGTAGTAAATATAAGAAGGTCTATAAAAAAGCTATATAAAAATAACTTATAATAAAAAAAGAAACTAAAGTATAGTTAACTAAGTAGGATAATATATATAAAGCTTTTAAGTATATAGAAATAGTAACTTTACTATACTTAAAGCTTTAGTTTATAAAGCTTTAGTAAATCCTTTAGTAAAGCCTATTATTATTATAAATAAACGCGTTTATTATAGTAAAAGCTACTAATATAAATATTAATTAGTTAATATAAAGTAAAGTATTAAGAGTAGCCTATAAGACTTTTAAAACTATAATTAATAATATACCTTAAGGCTAAGCTAACTATAAAGCTTTTAGCCTAACTACTATAACTAAAGTTTTATATAGTAACTATAAAGATTTACTATATAAAAAGTAATATTACTAAAAGAATAGCTATAGTAATAAATTACGCTATAGTAATAAGTATAAAGCCTATAATAGATTTTACTACCTAAGTAAATACTAGTATATCTTTAAGAAATAGTACCCCCCTTACTAAGATAAAGAAGAGCTATAACTTTAGTAGTAAAGATAGTAAGTTAAAAAGTAACTTAATAATTTACTATATTTTATAAAAAAGGTATAAAAGATTTACTAATAAGAGGAGTAACTATATAGTTACTACTAAGTAATAGTACTTATAGCCTTTTACTTCTTACTACTAATATATATACTAAAAGAGTTAGCACTACTTAATTTAGAGGTAACTAATTACGTGTTTAATAACCCTATATAGTTTAGAGACTTACGTAGTGTAGCTATAGAAGACTACCTTTAGGTAGGTATAAAGCCTTTTATAATTAAAGGATATAGAATAGCTAAAGTATATATAAAAGGTAATAATAGATTAGTAAAAATACGCTTTTATAAAGTAATCTTTTACTATAACTTTATTATAAACCTTATCTCTTTTAACTAACTAAAAAAGATAGGTATTTAGTAGAATACTAGCCTAAGAAATAACTACCTTTATTAATCTAACTACTTATTAATTAGGTATATTACTAAAAAGAATAATTAATATATATTTAAATACTACCTTATTATAAAATCTAATAATATAGCTACGTTTATCTTATAAAGGAGTACTAATAATATACCTTTACTACTATAGAAAAGGTATTACTACACTATAGTAACATAAAGAAAACCTATATATAGAGATATAAAGCTATAGTACTACTAGCTTAGGTATCTAGGTGTAGTAGCCTTCTACTAATTAACTAATACTACCTAAGGAGTATAAGTAATAAGTAGCTATAGTATAATAATCTATAACTATATAGCCTATAGTCTAAGTAAAATAAAGCGCTAAGTGTAGTAGTAGCCCTATAAGAGTATAAATATTATAAAACCTAGTAACTAAATAGTAATTAACTTCTATATATTAAAAAAGGGGTATAGTAGATATACCTTATAAATACTTATTAGTAACTATACGTTAGGAATATTATAGGATTTCTACTTATAAGACTATAAAAGCAATATAATTAACTAAACGCTATATAAATTCCTTATATACCTTAAGAAGAATTATAGTATATAGGTAAAGGTTATTAAGACTAATAGGGAAATACTCTACTATAAGTAAGTAATAAAAATAATTACTACCTATAAAGTAACTATTAAGTACTTAGTGCTAAATACCTAAGCTTAAAATAAAGTAGCTAAGCGTATTATAGTAATTATTTACCTTAAGGTAAGATATATAAGAATTAATATAAAATTACCTAAAGCTTTATAGCTAGAGATATATATAGTAGTAATATACTTATATAACTATATACTATTAGTAGTTAGGGGGTAGAAATCCCTATATTAAGTGTAGTATTTATACTTTAACCTATTTACTAATATTATAAATCTATATATAAAGCCTAACCTTTCTTATATATAAGCGTATAGCTACTAAGCTTTTACTTTAATAGCTAATATATAACTTAGGTGTAAGAAGTAGAAGAAGTTATCCTTATAAGTATAGATTAGTTACTTAATTAGTTACACTTTAAGTAATTTATACTATATATAGTATTCTATTAAGAATAAGGTATTTACTATACGTAACGTAATATTTAATAAAAAGAAGAAATTTAATAGGTTAATTAACTACTTACTTAATAAACTATAAGACTAAGATCTTACTACTATTTAGGTATAAATTAAATAACTTATTATATAAAGTATACTAGCCTTATAGGCTAAGGAAATTAATAAGGAAGAAGGTAATATTATTAAAGGATAGTATACTAAGGCTACGCTAAGTAACTATAAAGCTCTTAAGAAGGAGTATAGATATTTATAAGTAACTTTTACTTTTTAGCTAACGCCTCCTTTATTACTACTAGCTATATTCTTTAGCGCTTTAGTAAAGCTTAATATAGGGGGTAAAGGTAATAATAATACTATAAAATACTTTACTTTATAAGTAAATACTATAAAAGATTATAATAATACTATAAAATACTTTACTTTATAAGTAAATACTATAAAAGATTATAATAATACTATAAAACACTTTACTTTATAAGTAAATACTATAAAAGATTATAATAATACTATAAAATACTTTACTTTATAAGTAAATAGTATAAAAGATTATAATAATAATATAAAGAACTTTACTTTATAAGTAAATATACTGTTAATATTAGTGAATATATTACCCTTTTCTACCTTACCTATATATATATTAGTAAAGAATATACTACCTTTTTCTACCTTACCTATATATATATTAGTAAAGAATATACTGCTTTTTTCTACCTTACCTACTATATATATATTAATAAAGAATATACTACCTTTTTCTACTTAGCCTACGTTTAATATATTAGTAAATATACTACTGTTTTCTACCTTATATATATAAAATACTCTTAGATATAAGAAAAGCGTAGACTTTACTATAAGCCTTAGTAAATTAAAAGTAAATATCTTATAAACCTTATTTAAAGCGGCTTTTCTTACTAAAGTAACCTATAAGTAAATAATAGGTAATTTAACTACTATAGGGACTAATTACCCTTATATATAGGTAAAAAACCTAATTAGTACTTATTAGTAAACACTTTATACCTTTCTATTATATAGTAAGTTAAAAAACTACCTATATAAAAGTAAATTTAAGGAAGTAAAAAAAAACTACCTATATAGCTATTAAGAATTATAATTATAGTATAAAGTAGTATAAAGAGAAGCTATAAAGCACTAAGTACTTAGTTACTAATAGGTATATACCTATAAGCTAGATAAGTATAGTAGACTTACTAAATTTAAAGTAAGGTTAGTAATTTATAGTAATTAATAAGTAAAAGATCTATATAATACTTATATAGCTATACTTATAGGTACGTTTTTTAAAATACTAATAGTAATTACTATATAATTTAATCTAAAGCTTTTTTAATATAATATAGTAAACGCCTTTATTTATATAGAAATAGATAAAACTATATATATAGAGATACTACTAGGCTATTACTATATAAGCTAAATTCTTTAGCTTTAGAAAGTGCTATATAGCCTCTACTAATTACTATTACTATAGTAAAAGCATTTTAAAAAAAGCCTTTATAAGCTTAGGTTTTACTATATAGTAGGTAAGAATTACTACTAAATAAAAAATAGCCTTATATTCTTTTTTTATATAAAGAACTATATACTTACTTTCTACTATAAAAATAAGCCTACTACTTAAGAAGTAATAGTAGCCCTCTAAAGATAATATTACTTTAAAGGTAGTAGGCTACTTTAGTAGTTCTTAGGTATTAAAGTACTATATAATTAAACTATAAAACGTCTCTAGCTATTATAGTTAGTATACTATAAAAAGGCTATAAAGTTACTATATAGAAATAACGTATTAAAATTAACCCTAATAGGTAAGAAAGATTTACTACTTTATAGAGAAATTACCTCTTTATAAGAGGTTACTTACTATTAGTAAAAAATAGAGATAATTTTATATACTATAGTAATAACTTAGCTAGACGTTACTTTTATAGTAAGCTAGTTAGTATAATTTAACTATAATTCTAAAGATATTTACTAATAAGTAGTAAACTATATACTAAATTATCTCTACTATTCTTAGTACCTTTACTTTATATATAGTATAAATAAAGGTAGCTATAATAACACGCTTAAGGTATTTACTAATATAAGCTTTACTAATAACCTAGATAGAAAGAGCTTATAGGTAGTAGTAATAAAGTTATTTAAAGGAATAGTAATATAGTAAGCTAATAAGTAAAATACTATTATAACGTTAACTACTAAAGTAAAGCTTTTAGCTTTTTCTTTTACTATAAAAGAAGCTCTTTTTACTAGTTAACTAATTACTACACTAAGGGTAAAACTACTTATAAAACGTAAGGCTAACGCCTAACTATTACCTAGTAAAAAGGCTATAAAGTAACCTATAGTTTAAATTAACTATAATAATATATAGACTATACGCTTTATTAGCGCTAAGATAATCTAGCTATAGATAAAGCTTTACTATATAGATATTTATAACTACTAGCTATACTAAGAAGTTACTAAAAGGAGGATTATTATAGAGTATTAGTAGTCTACTAAGATAATAGTAAATAGGATAATAAAGGCACTTATAGTATAACTTTTTACTAAATTTATATAGTAATTATATATAAGTAATTAATAGGTATAGATTAAAGTAAATTATATATATAAGATAAAAGAAAATAAATTAAAATAAGAAGTAAATATAATAAAGAATAACATATAGGATATTAATAATATAAAAGAGGAATACACTATATAAAGTAAGGTTAGGCTAGCCTTATTATAGGTTATTACCTTATAGAATTAGGCAGCCCTAAGGGGGTATATTAAATTTAGTAAAATGTTATAGTAGTGTATAGTAAAGTGCTAGGGAATCTTTAGGTAATATACCTTACTTTATAGGGGAATTAGGCTAATAAGAGGCTATAGATTTACTACTATTTACCTTTTAAGGGATAACCTTATAAGTAAATTTTAGCTATAAGGCAGAAGAAGAAAAAAGAACACATAAGACAATACACCGTAATTTTACCCCTATAACCTACTAAATTCAATATTATTATTCTTAACGACATTATTAGCTAACACTTTTTTATATTTGTTATATTCTAACTTTAAATATTTTCTTCTTAAGTCTAGATTATAGCCTACTATAATAATATAGTTTTCTACTTTTGTTATTACTCTCCTACTAATGTGTTATAGCTAGGTATCCTTTAGTAGTGTTATCTACTAAGAGACGTTAAGGCGAGTACTAAATAATAGTATAATAGTCTTACTAGCTTATTAGTAATCTTACTAGTTAAGATACATAGTAATTAATTATATATCTAATAAAGGTTAAAGGTCTTTAAGTATTTATACATAACTTAAGATAACTAGGAGTCCTTATAATAAGGGAATTATAAAGTTAATTACTAAAGAGCTATAGAAAGTCATCTATTTATATAAAGTAAATATTTTTATATTTATACTTTTTTCTTTAAATTACTTTTACCTATTAGTAATCCTTAGTGTTAGATTAGTTCTATTAGTAACTAATTCTTACTAACGGATTATATTAGATTACTATTAATCTAAACTAATCTATTATATAACCTTTTTTAGTTTTTTTATTTTATCTTATTATATTAGTATATACTATAGTCCTATATACTTAAATATCTTACTACTCTACCTATTAGTTAGGGGTGCTTTAGGCTATACTAGTTACTAACTAAATCTAGGTTATAATATTAGGTCTCCTCTCTAAAGGTCTTACCCTTAAGGCTGCTATAAGTAGTGAAACTGCGTGGGAAAGCAAGGAGGAAAGGAAGTAGGAAAGCTAGTATACAAATAACTAAACCACACAACCTGCCTAGATACTATCACACAAGTGCACCTAAAGTAACTAAGTAACTAAAGGTGACTAACAATACTCTAATAAGAGGTATAACTACGCCTATAGGTACGCCTTAGACTAACTAGGTCTAAGGCGTTATTAATAGAACGCTAGGTATCTTATTATTAGGTATATAGGTTTAAGGTATACTATTATTACTAAGGAATAGGAGGAGGTTTATATATATAGGGGTTTTTAGTGTATATTACTTAGTTAGAATATTATCTTATATTATACCTTAATTAAAGCTTAAAGGTTTTATTAGGTCTATTTTAGTATTAAAAGTATAGTTACTTACTTATTAACAGTATTTTATAGTTAAATTATTTATATAGTACTTATATATTCCTATATCTATATATATATTTATACCCTTCTCTATAACTAAAGGCCTTTTATACGCTTATATAGTATACTTAATTAGGCTAACTAATTAAAAGGGGAACCTAAAATCCTACCTTATTCTAATTATCTCTTATTATTTTAATTCTATATTATATTTACTAGGAAATAAAAAAACTATAAAAGAAACTAAGTAAAAAAGAAAGTATAAATAAAAGGAAATATAATAGATAAAGGTAATTATCCTAGCCTAATTAGGTTTATCTATAGAAGCTATATTATCCCTTAGTTCCTATTAATTACTTAGTATCCTTTATTAATTCTTCTACCTCCTTATGAAACTTTAAATCCTATTATAGTTCTACTTTATACCTCTTATATCCCTTCTATCTTAATATAATTATTAGCTAGTAGTAATTCTTTTAATCTTTAGTTCTAGTTATAATATTTTTATATAAGCTAAAGAAGAAGTTAATATATTCCTCCTTAATATATTTTATAATAGACTTAACTTTCTTAGCCTAAAGCTTCTTCTATTAGTTTCCTATATTAATTAAGGTAAGCTTAGTTACGTAACACTAAGTATTAGCCTACTAGTATTAACACAGCCCTCCTAGCAGCCGTTCCGGATCTAATAGGAATATCTAGGCTGTAATAGTTACAGAGTATCGCACTAGCGTCTTATAAAGTAACGTAGTGCGAAAGTAAAGAATAACAGAAGTAAGCAATAACAAGGAAACTAAACAGAGGTTATAAAACAAAAGGTAGGTCTTAGAACTAAGGTATCTTTATAGTTAACCTCCTAGCTAGAGGAAGTCAGTAGTACAGAGGATTATATACTCTATAGGCACGTGAAGGTACACGTGCCTATAGGGATGTTATCCTTTAGCCTATCTACCTACTTTGTTTTATAATAAGTATACCTAAGAAGTAACTACACTTATATTTTAAATAACTTTTAGTAGATATTTTTAGCTTAGTAGGTTTATTAGTTTTTTATTAGTATTATTAGAAGCGTTATCTTAGACTTACTTAGGGTTAGGATTAGTCTAATTAGGTCTAAAGGTAGGTATTATTAAAGCCTTAACTTATTTATTATACTTAGCCTAAAGCTTTTAAAGATATAGTTAGAATATCTTATAATAGTTTTATTAATATTCTAAAGTAGTTAAGTAACCTTATTACTAACACAGTTGAAAATAGGTGATAGATTAGTTAACTTGCTAATAGTTAAGCTACAGCTAGCAGTGCCAGCCCTTATAGGCTAGCGCTAGGTAGGGCTCCTACAGACTAACTATAGGCTAGCTAACCGGTAGATCACAGCATCTCTAGTAGGATCTACAGCTAGGCTAGGTAATTTATAATAGCTACTTTATCCTATAATAAGTACCCCTTTTAAAATAAAATAATTATTATATAGTAATTATATAGAAATAGAAAAAGGGAAAAAGAAAGAAATGTAATAGCGTTATAAAGTAACGTAGTGTAAAAGTAAAGTAAAGTAAAAGTAAGTAAAAGTAAAGAAACTAAATAATAGTTATAAATAAAGTAGATATCTATAAAATAGAATAATAGTAAAAGTAACTAATCTAACTATATATCTTAGGCTTTTATAGCGTTATTCCGGCTGTTATAAAAAGGGTATACCTAAGTAGTTAATAGTTATTATTATAGTTACTATTATTACTATATTCCTTAGAATATCCTCCTAAATATAGCTAGAGGCTAGCTGTATAATTAAGTAGCTATATACTAGTCTACTAGTAAGCTAGCTAGCTATTAATACGTAGGCTAGCTAGGTAGATATATAGGTTAGCTAGGTAGATATATAGGCTAGCTATATAATTAAGTAGCTATATATTAGTCTACTAGTAAGCTAGCTAGCTAGGCGTATATATATTTAGCTAGCTAGTTAGCTAGCTAGGTATATAGATATTTAGCTAGCTATATATATAGATATTTAGTTAGCTAGCTAGTTAGCTATTAATATATAGGCTAGCTAAGTAGAAATATAGGCTAGCTATATAATTAAGTAGCTACGTATTAGTCTACTAGTAAGCTAGCTAGCTATTAATATATAGGCTAACTAGGTAGATATATAGGCTAGCTGTATAATTAAGTAGCTATATAATAGTCTACTAGTAAGCTAGCTAGACTAGCTAGGCTAGCTAGGCTAGCTAGACTAGTAATATAAGCGCTTTAGTAAAGGCAGTCCCTAAGGTAGTAGGTATTAGTAGTAGTAGTAACGTGTATTTTAGTAGCTATTACTAGGCTTTATCCTTAGCTTTATTACTTAACTTTATTCTTATACGTAAAGCCTTAATAGCTAAGTTAAACTTTATAGCTAAGAAGAGGCTAGGTAAGACTAGCGATATATATTATTCTATTATAGGCAGGCTAGCTAGGGTTTCTTAGTAGCTATAATGTGTATCTTTATAGGCTAGCTAGGCTAACTAGTAATTATTCTACTTAAGATAGTAAAAAAAGGCGTTTTATAATATAAAGTCTTAGTAGTAGATTTAGTAGTAATAGGTATAGTTATTTATATATATATAGTAAAATAATATAGATTTTAAAGGAAATCTAGTACTATACTTTTAGTATAGGTTTAGCTAGTAACTCTACTACTACTATCTCTTAAGTGCCTTAATTAATAGTAGCTTTAGTAGTAGTAGATTTAATAGTATAATAGGTAAAAAAGAGTATAAAGAAGAGTAGTAAAAGTAAGGTTATTAAAAGTAAGGTTATTAACTAAAGGGATATTAGCTTTAGTTAGGTAGGTAGTTATTATAGCGTAGGCTATAAGTAAATAACTCTACTAGTAGGTATATATTAGTAGCTAGGCTAGTAAAAAAAATATAGGCTTTTAATTAGTTAAAGAAGAAAACTAACTAAATAGCTCCTCTTAATAATAGTTAGTGTATTTACCTTTTATTATAAATTTTAATAGTAGTAGAGAGTTAATATCTTATAGTATTATAACGTAGTTATACTACTACTTAATATAGTTAAAAATAGGTAATAGATTAGTTAACTTACTAATAGTTAAGCTATAGCTAGTAGTACTAGTGTTATAGGCTACGCTATAATAAGTATAGCTAGGCTAGTGCCTCCTATAACCTACTATTACTTATAACTAGCTAAGAGGGGTGTATACGTATAACACGCGTAAGATAAATACTTATATAAACCGTACGTTATTTATACTTCCTACTTTCTCTCTTTAGCTTAGATAAATTATATTAAGTTACTATACGCCTATTATAAGGTAATACTAGCCTATTATATATCTAAGCTTTTAAAGTAAAAGAATAAATACCCTACTAATTATACTATATAATAGGTATATAATAAGACACTAAAATAGTAATAAACTATAAGACCTCTCTATTAGCTAAAGTAAAAACTAAAGTTATAGCCTTAAAGTAAGTAATAATAAAGATAATATAAGAAATAAGAAAGCTTAAAGTAAAAAGCACTAACCCCTAAGGTATAAGCCTTATAATTAAATTATATAATAAGGAGTCCTTAGAGGTAGTAAATACTATACTTATAGTAGCTACTATAGTTATTATACCTACACTAGCTAAAAACTACCTCTAGGTTATTTAAAAACTAATACTAAATCCTCTAAAGTTTTCTAGCTAATACTAAGACTTCTTTATATAGTTATACTAAATATATAATAAGCTATATATTAATAAAGTATTCTTTATAATAAAGTAAAAAGCTTAGTACTTTATTAACTTCTATTAAGATATAGCGCTTTAGAGAATAGTATTAACTTACTATAAAATAAAGGGAGCTTAAGTAGATTATAACCCTAAAGAGTTTCTAAAGTACCTAAAGCGTATATATAGTAACCTAAATATAAAAACCTATATATTTACCTTTTTAATAAGTATTAAGATAAAGAAGTATAAATCTTTTACTACCTTTCTTCTAAAGTTTAAATAGATATTAGCTAAAGCTAGAGGCTACCTATAGCTAAGTAAAGTATAAATTATACTTCTTTTAAATACTTTCCCCCTTTATATTTAAAGTATACTAGTAAGCGTTTTACTTTTTTCTACTTTCTATATATATATATAATAAGTAAGTAAAGTAGTCTAAAAGGTTAAAAACCTAGCTAGTAGTATATAGCCTACTTATAAATACCTACTACCTTTAGCGTTAAAGGATACTAATAGAGATATATAAATAATAGAAAAAATAATAGTATATATAGCTAGTAAAGCTAAAGAAAAAAACGCCTTAGGGTATAGAAAGTATATACTAAAACACGCTAGTACTATACCTACTAAAAGATTAAATACCTAGCTTATAATTACTTTAATAGTAAGAAAAAAAAGAGTAAGCCTACTTATATAGCTAAAGTAACTACTAAGATTAAAAAGCTTAAGGAAAGTAATAACGCTTATAGTACTACTAAAAGTAAAGAGGAGTTAGAAAAAGAATAGCTTTAAAGTAAAATTAGGCTTTAAAGCTAATAAGTAAAAAGTATATAAGATGGGAGGAGTTTTAGTATAAAAAGAGAATAATTAGACTAGCTATACTATTAGATACCTATATTAATAAAGGATCCCCTACTTAAGCTTTTACTAATACTAGTTATAATACTTATGTAATAGTAAACTATAACTTTATATATACTTAGCGCTTTCTATACGTCTCTTAATAAGAAATCCTCTTAAAAGGGTTTACTAATAAATTAGCTAGTATAATAGTAAAAAAAGTAGTTATATTTAACTTTAAACTTTATAGATACTATTAGTATATATATATATACGTTATATATAGCCTTAACGTTAATATATTCCTAGAAAAACCTTAGATAGAATATAATTACGCTATTTATAACGCTATAAAGCGTACTATTTACTATAGGTAAGTAGACTTTACGCTACGCCTAGTTAGTTAATAAGAGTCTATAATAGTATATAAAATTAAAGCTACTTAAGTAATTAGAGTACTTACTTTTATAGCTATCTATTATAAGGCTATACGTAAGGATTACGCTACTTAATATAACCTATCTATAAAAGGGATAAGTAAGGACTTATAGGCTTTCTTCTAAATTATAGTAGTTAGCCTTACTAATATAAAGAAAGCTTTATAACTAAAGTTAAATAAAAAGGTAAGATAAGCTACTAAGGTTATAGTATTACTATAATAGGTATATAAAGAATATAGTAACTTATTTAACTCTAATACCTTAATAGAAGTACTACTATACTAACCTAGCTATAACTACTATATAGAATTAAAACTAAAAGTAACCTTACTATAAGGCCCCTTTATAGTATATTAAGAGAGGAATTACTAGTCCTAAAGAAAACCCTAGAAGACCTCCTTAATAAGGGCTTTATCTAAGTAAGTAGCTTTATAGTAGGGGTACTAGTACTCTTTATATATAAACTAAGTAGTAGGTTATACTTTTATTATAATTATAAAGCGCTAAACGCTATTATAAAAAAGAACTATTATCTACTACCTTTAATCTCTAAAATACTTATAATAGGCTAGTATTACCTTACAACAGGCGTATAGTAACTTAATACGATTTATCTAAGCTAGAGAGAGAAAGTAAGAAGTATAAATAACATATAGTTTATATAGGCCTTTATCTTATGCGTGTTATACGTATACACCCCTCCTAGCTAGTTATAAGTAATAGTAGGTTATAGTAGGCACTAGCCTAGCTATACTTATTATAGCGTAGCTTATAATACATACTCCCCTCTTATACTATAGGGCTTTACTAGCCCTCTATAGTTACATACTATATCTTAAGAAATCGCCTACTAAATAATCCTATAGGCTAGTAGGCTTATTATTTATTCTTCCTTTTTCCTTACTAGCCCTTTTATTAATATTATAAGTATTTATCTTACGTATAACTATACTTTCTTTTTACTTTTATTATCTTTTTACTAATTACTAGTTATTAATTATAGAAATTAGATAATTTATAATAGCTATAAGTAAACTAATCCTTACGTAGGCCTACGCGTGTGTATATATATACCTACTAATTAGTTACTAACTTATAAGACAGCCCCCTACTATCTTTAGCTACTCCCTATCCCCTAAAGATAATAAGGTCCTTAACCCTATTACTCCCCCTACTATAAGTCGCTTTCCTTTAGTAAGCGTATTACGTAAGTTAACTAACCTAGCTAGGATAATAAGGTTAATAAGAATAATAGAGCTAATAAGGCTAACTATAGCTCCCTAGTTATAAAAAGACGCTACGCTAACGCTTTTACTTCTACTACTACTCCTACCTACACGCTAACTATCCTTTATATACACTTTTGCTTCTTATACGCACGCTACCTTATACGTAACCCTACTACTATCTATTATATAGAGAATATTAGCGCCTATAGGTACTACTATCTCTTCTATATATAGTCTAACTATAGCTACTAACCTATAAGTCTCTTATTACTTATATAAATCTTACGCCTTACTAATATAACTTAGATCCCTAAGGCCTCTTTAGGCTTTTATAAGGTAATATCTATTACTACCTACACTACTACCCTAACTACCTTTAGCTTTATAAAGCGTACCTCCTTCTAGCTAGCCGTTAAGGCTTAAGAGGTTATAACTAACTTAAAGTAGGAGGCGTAGAAAAACGCTAAAAAGACGTATAGAAAGCGCGCCTATAGCGTATCTAATAATACACCCCTTATACTTACTACACCTACTCCTTTTTTCCTAGCTATTACTACTACTACTACTACTACTACTACTACTAACGCTACACGTAGTAAGGTTACTTCCTACCTAGGTAGTCTTATAGCTACCTAAAGTAAGCACCTTATTATTATAGTTAAGGAGATTTTAGTTTCTTTTAAGAGAGTAAGTACTAGTTTTCTTCTCTCTCCTATATAACCCTTATACTAACTTTATATCTTTAGTTTATTAACTTTATTACTACTAACCTTAGTTATAGCCCCTCCTTTAAGCTAGAAGACTTTTAGTAAGGGAGTCTCTTATACGTTTTAAGCACACTTATTCTATATAGCTTTATTACTTACCCTATAAGGCCTAATTATTTTTTATAGGCTACAGCCCTTTAATAAAGATTTATTACTTATCTACTTATTACACATCCTTATCTTTCTTTATATATATATATTACCTCTATTATAGATGTTAATAGGTCTATACTTCTCTTTAAAGGAGTCTAAAGCTATAGTGTCTTTAACTAATTTAATAGGTTCCTATATAGCTTTAGTAAAACCCTCCTAACGCACTAGCGCCTAGCGCGTTTTTATCTTTCTTTTACTACGCTATTATACGCTAATTATTTCTATAACGCGCTATTCTTTTTTACTATCTTCTATTAGGGGGGAAAGCTATACGTTATAGGCTCTCTAGCCTAGTAAAAGGTTACTCTTAGTATAGCGTAATAGGTTTATATAAAATTAGTTATAAATATTACTAAGTACGTTAAGTTTAACTATAAAGGGGCTAATTACTTTAGTAACTTAGTAATAGTAGTATAGCTAATTAAGCTTATAATTTAGTTATAAAGAGTAATAATTATATATTAATAGCTATATATTATTACCTACTTTAAACCTTTTAGCTACGCTTTATTACTTATTAGCTAATTCTTCTATACGTTATTAGGCTGTAGCTATTACTACTTACACTATTATAGTTACTTTAGTTATCCTCTATATAAGTCGTTTAGTAACCTTTTTATATATATCTATTACCTTCTATATACTCTCTTTAACTATAATAGGGTTTATATAATAGCTATACTTTATAAAGAAAAAGCTTAACCTAGTTACTAACGTAGTATAGTTATTAATTACTAATTACGTAACTAGTGTCTAACGCGCCTAATCCTCTTAGAGGTAACTTATATAGGCGCGTAGCGTTACTTAGATCTCTTAGTTAAAGCGCTTTATAGCTCTATTACTTTATAGGTAATATAACATACTTAGTCTTTACTTAATACCTATAAGTATGTAAAACTTATGCTAGAACTTACTTATTTAGTTACTCCCTCTATTACTAATAATACTTTTTAGTATACTATAAAAGTAGTAATAGTAACCTAGAAATCTTTTAGTATACGCCTTTATATCTATTATTACTATTAGTTTAAGTGTTACTAACTTTCTTAGGTAGTCTATAATAACCTATATATTAGTAGCGTAGTTAGGGCTAGACGGTAGGAGATCTATAATAAAGTCTATTAATAGGTTGCGTTTTAGGCGCTTAGGTATACTTAATAGTTATAAAAGGCCCTTCTTTACGTTACGCTAGATCTTACTACTCCTATATACGTTATAGTTATAAACAAAGCGCTATACTATTTATAACTAGCCTAGTTAGTAAAACCTCTATAAAAGTATCTCTAAGGTGCTATTCCTCCTAAGGTGCCTAGTTATAGTTAAGTTATAGCTTTATTATACTAACTAGGTATATAGGCTATTAGAAGGGGAATTAGGGTTATTATTACCTAGCACCTATATCTTCCCCCTTTAGGTAAGTCGTTTTATATTATTAAGGTAGTAGTCTATAATCTAAATACGTAACTAAAGGTTAGGCAGAAGTAAGTAGTCCTCTTACTAGACAGCTATATACACCGCTTAAAAGATAGTATTACTATCCTACGTTATAGCCTATAAAGCTTATAGTTTTTTATCTTTAAATACCTCTATATATAGCGCTAAAGGCGCCTCTATTACGTAGTAGGCTATTACTAGTTATACTTTATCTAAAATTATTTAGATAACGCATCCCTATTAGTAGTTATTATCTTATATAAAGGGGGCGTCTTACTTACGCTAGGAGAGCGCGTTAGGAACGCTTACGTCCTTACTAAGCTAGTATATAATATAGAAGTTATATTCTATAAGCGTCTTAGCCTAATAGCTTTAGCGCTTTATTAACTTCTGCTTTTTTATAAAGTACTTAAGGGACTTATAGTCTACTATTACTTTAAAAGGCTCCTTAGTGCTATATAACTCTACTCTCTACGCTTAAAGGTAATTTAGTACTACTAATAGCTTCTTATTATAGATAAGGTAGTTATATTATACTAACGTAAGCTTTTATAAGTAAAAAGTAATAGGTTAGCGCTTACCCTTATTATTTACTTATATTAAGGCGCCCCTTAGTATAAACCTAAAGTAGTTAGTTTCTATAAACGTTAAGGCGTTTAGGTTAAAGTTTTATAGTAGTAAGGCTATTATAAAGTAGTTCTTAAGCTTCTTAAATACTATAGCGTACTTTATAGACTATATAAACACTACGTCTTTCTTTATAAGGTAAGTTATTAGCTTAACTACCTTAGTGTAGTTAGGTATAAACATCTAGTAATAGTTAGTAAAGCCTAAGAAGCTTCTTACACCCTTAACAGACTAAAGCGCTAACTACTTATAAATAGCATATACTTTTTCTAGGTCTACTAAAACGCCTTTCTTAGCTTCTAAAATAAAGCTAACATACTTTACCTTCTTTACACTAAAGTCGCTTTTCCCTACGTCTAGGCTAAGCCTTACTACGTAAAGCTTCTTAAGAACTTAGTAAACCTTTTACTTATAGTCCTCTTTTATCCTATTAAAATAAATAAGGATATTATTAAGGTATATAGTAATAAAATCGTTAAGAAACTCCTAAAGTAAGCTATTTATAAAGCACTATTAGTTTATAGGCGTATTTATTAGCCTAAAGGGGTAAACTAACTATTTAAAAAGCCTATATTATATATAAAAGGTAGTCTTATACTTATTACTTTTAGTAATTTATATCTTATAGAAAGCTACTACTATATCTACCTTAGTATACTACTTTACTACTCCTATATAGTAAAGCGTTTTAGAGATTAGAGGTAGTAGATAATAGTCCTTTTTTATAATAGCGTTTAGCGCTTTATAATTATAATAAAAGCGTAACCTACTACTTAGTTTATATATAAAGAGTACTAGCACCCCTACTATAAAGCTACTTACTTAGATAAAGCCTTTATTAAGGAGGTCTTCTAAGGTTTTCTTTAGGACTAGTAGTTCCTCTCTTAACATACTATAAAGGGGGCTTTATAGTAAGGTTACTTCTAGTTTTAATTCTATATAGTAGTTACAGCTAGGTTAGCGTAGTAGTACTTTTATTAAGGTGTTAGGGTTAAATAAGTTACTATATTCTTTATATACCTATTATAGTAATACTATAACCTTAGTAGCTTATCTTACCCTTTTATCTAACTTTAGCTATAAAACTTTCTCTATATTAGTAAGGCTAACTATTATAATTTAAAAGAAAGCCTATAAGTCCTTACTTATCCCTTTTATAGATAGGTTATATTAAGTAGTGTAATCCTTACGCGTAGCCTTATAACAGATAGCTATAAAGGTAGGCGCTTTAATTACTTAAGCGGCTTTAATTTTACACACTATTATAGACTCTTATTAACTAACTAAGCGTAGCCTAAGGTCTACTTACCTATAGTAAATAGTACGCTTTATAGCGTTATAAATAGCGTAGTTATATTCTATCTAAGGTTTTCCTAGGAATATATTAACATTAAGGCTACGTATAACATATATATATATATACTAATAGTATCTATAAAGTTTAAAGTTAAATATAACTACTTCTTCTACTATTATACTAGCTAATTTATTAGTAAACCCTTTTAAGGGGATTTTTTATTAAGAGACGTATAGAAAGCGCTAACCATACGTAAAGTTATAGTTTACTATTACGTAAGTATTATAACTAGTATTAGTAAAGGCTTAGGTAGGGGATCCTTTATTAATGTAGGCATCTAATAGTATAGCTAGTCTAATTATTCTCCTCCTATACTAAAACTCCTTCTATCTTACGCACTCCTTACTTATTAGCTTTAAAGCCTAATTTTACTTTAAAGCTATTCTTTTTCTAACTCCTCTCTACTCTTAGTAGTACTATAAGCGTTATTACTTTCCTTAAGCTCCTTAATCTTAGTAGTTACTTTAGCTACGTAAGTAGGCCTACTCTTCTTTTTCTTACTATTAAAGTAATTATAAGCTAGGTATTTAATCTTTTAGTAGGCGTAGCACTAGTATGTTTTAGTATATACTTTTTATACCTTAGGGTGGTTTTTTTCTTTAGCTTTACTAGTTATACGTACTATTATTCTTCCTATTATTTATATATCTCTATTAGTATCCTTTAACGCTAGGGGTAGTAAGTATCTATAAGTAGGCTATATACTACTAGCTAGGTTTTTAACCTTTTAGGCTACTTTACTTACTTATTATACGTATATATAGAAGGTAAGAGAAAGTAAGACGCTTACTAATACGCTTTAAATATAGAGGGGAAAAGCGTTTAAGAGGAGTATAATTTACACTTTACTTAGCTATAGGTAGCCTCTAGCTTTAGCTAACACCTATTTAAACTTTAGGAGGAAGGTAGTAAAGGATTTATACTTCTTTATCTTAATACTTATTAAGGAGGTAGATATATAGGTCTTTACGTTTAGGTTACTATATATACGCTTTAGGTACTTTAGGAACTTTTTAGGGTTGTAATCTACTTAAGCTCCCCCTATTTTATAGTAGGTTAATACTATTCTCTAAGGCGCTATATCTAAGTAAGAGTTAATAAAGTACTAGGCCTCTTACTTTATTATAAAAAACGCTTTATTAATACGTAGCTTATTATATATCTAGCGTAACTATATAGGGAAGTCCTAGCGCTAGCTAGAGAACTTTAGGGGGTTTAGTATTAGTTTCTAAATAACCTAGGGGTAGTTCTTAGCTAGCGTAGGCGTAACGACTATAATAGCTACTATAGGCGTAGTGTTTACTACTTCTAAAGACTCCTTATTACGTAATTTAATTATAAGGCTTATACCTTAGGGGTTAGTGCTTCTTACTTTAAGCTTTTTTATTTTCTATATTATCTCTACTATTACTTACTTTAAGGCTATAACTTTAGCTTTTACTTTAGCTAATAGAGAGGTCTTATAGCTTATTACTATTCTAGTATCTTATTACATACCTATTATATAGTATAATTAGTAGGGTATTTATTTTTATTTTAAAAGCTTAGATATATAATAGGCTGGTATTACCTTATAATAGGCGTATAGTAACTTAATACGATTTATCTAAGCTAGAGGGAGAAAGTAGGAAGTATAAATAACGTACGGTTTATATAGGCCTTTATCTTATATGTGTTATGTGTATGCGCCTCTTTTAGCTAGTTGTAAGTAATAGTAGGTTATAGTAGGCACTAGCCTAGCTACACTTATTATAGTATAGCCTATAATAATACTTTACTATATAGAAGTAGTAAAGTAGTATACTAAGGTAAATATAGTAGTAGCCTTCTATAAAATATAAATTACTAAAAGTAATAAGTATAAGACTACTTTATATATATAATATAGGCTTTTTAAATAGTTAGTTTACCTCTTTAGGCTAATAAATACGCTTATAAACTAATAGCGCTTTATAAATAGCTTACTTTAGGAGTTTCTTAATAACTTTATTACTATATATCTTAATAATATCTTTATTTATTTTAATAGGATAAAAGAAGACTATAAGTAAAAGGTTTACTAAGTTCTTAAGAAGCTTTATATAGTAAGGCTTAGCCTAAATATAGAGAAGAGTAACTTTAGTATAAAAAAGGTAAAGTATATTAGCTTTATTCTAAAAGCTAAAAAAGGCGTTTTAGTAGACTTAAAAAAGGTATATACTATTTATAAGTAGTTAGTACTTTAGTCTGTTAAGGGTATAAGAAGCTTTTTAGGCTTTACTAACTATTACTAAATATTTATACCTAACTATACTAAGATAGTTAAGCTAATAAGTTACTTTATAAAGAAAGGCGTAGTGTTTATATAGTCTATAAAGTATACTATAGTATTCAAGAAGCTTAAGAACTACTTTATAATAGCTTTACTATTATAAAGCTTTAACTTAGACGCCTTAACGTTTATAGAGACTAACTACTTTAGGTTTACGCTAGGGGGTGCCTTAATATAAGTAAATAATAAAGGTAAGTACTAACCTATTACTTTTTACTTATAAAAGCTTATACTATTATAATATAACTACCCTATTTATAATAAAAAGCTATTAGTAGTACTAAATTACCTTTAAGTATAAAGAGTAAAGTTATATAGTACTAAAAAGCCTTTTAAAGTAATAGTTAACTATAAGTCCCTTAAGTACTTTATAAAAAAGTAGAAGTTAATAAAGCGCTAGAGCTATTAAGCTAAGACGCGTATAGAATATAACTTCTAAATTATATACTAGCTTAGTAAAAATATAAGCGTTTCTAATACACTCTCTTAGTATAAGTAAGACGCCCTCTTTATATAGGATAATAACTACTAATAGAAACGTATTATCTAAATAATTCTAAATAAAGCGTAACTAGTAAGAGCTTACTATATAATAAAGGCGCTTTTAGTACTATATATAAAGGTATTTAAAGATAAAGAACTATAAGCTTTATAGGCTATAACGTAAGATAGTAATACTATCTTTTAAATAGTATATATAGCTGTTTAGTAAGAGGACTACTTACTTCTACCTAACCTTTAGTTATGCGTTTAGATTATAAACTACTACCTTAATAACGTAAAGTAACTTACCTAAAGGGGGAGGATATAGGTACTAAGTAATAATAACCCTAATTCCCCCTCTAATAGCTTACGTATTTAGTTAGTATAATAAAACTATAACTTAACTATAACTAAGTACTTTAGAAGAAATAGTACTTTAGAGATACTTTTATAAAGGTTCTATTAGCTAGGCTAGTTATAAATAGTATAGCGCTTTATTTATAACTATAATATATATAGAAGTAGTAAGATCTAACGTAATATAAAGAAAGGCCTTTTATAACTATTAAGTATACCTAAGCGCTTAAAAAGTAACCTATTAATAGACTTTATTATAGATCTCCTACTATCTAGCCCTAACTATACTACTAATATATAGGTTATTATAGACTACTTAGGAAAATTAGTAATACTTAAACTAATAGTAATAATAGATATAGAGGTATATACTAAAAGATTTCTAAGTTACTATTACTACTTTTATAGTATACTAAAAAGTATTATTAGTAATAAAAGAAGTAACTAAATAAGTAAGTTCTAGCGTAAGTTTTATATACTTATAAGTATTAAGTAGAGACTAAGTACGTTATATTACCTATAAAGTAATAAAGCTATAAAGCGCTTTAACTAAGAGATCTAAGTAACGTTATACGCCTATATAAGTTACCTTTAAGAGGATTAGGTGTATTAGATATTAGTTACGTAATTAGTAATTAATAACTATACTATATTAGTAACTAGGTTTAGCCTTTTCTTTATAAAGTATAGCTACTATATAGACCCTATTATAGTTAAAAAGAGTATATAAAAGATAATAGATATATATAAAAAGGTTACTAAACGACTTATATAGAAGATAACTAAAGTAACTATAATAGTATAAGTAGTAATAGCTATAGCCTAATAATATATAGAAGAATTAGCTAATAAGTAATAAAGTATAGCTAAAAGGTTTAAAGTAAGTAATAATATATAGCTATTAATATATAATTATTACTCTCTATAACTAAATTATAAGCTTAATTAGCTATACTACTATTACTAAATTACTAAAGTAGTTAGCCCCCTTATAGTTAAACTTAATATATTTAGTAATATTTATAACTAATTTTATATAGACCTATTACGCTATACTAAGAATAACTCTTTATTAGGCTAAAAAGCCTATAATATATAGCCTTCCCCCCTAATAGAAGATAGTAAAAAAGAATAGTATGTTATAGAAATAATTAGTATATAATAGTATAGTAAAAGAAAAATAAAAACGCACTAGGTACTAGTATACTAAAAGGGTTTTACTAAAGCTATATAGAAACCTATTAAATTAATTAAAAACACTATAGCCTTAAACTCCTTTAAAAAGAAGTATAAACCTATTAACGTCTATAATAGAAGTAATATATATATATAAAAAGAAATAAAGATATATAATAAGTAAATAAGTAATAAATCTCTATTTAAAGGCTATAGCTTATAAAGAATAACTAGGCCTTATAGGGTAAGTAGTAAAGCTATATAGAATAAGTATACTTAGAATATATAAAAGACTTCCTTACTAGAAGTCTTTTAGCTTAAAGGAGGGGTTATAACTAAAGTTAGTAGTAATAAAGTTAATAAACTAAAGATATAAAGTTAGTATAAAAGTTATATAAGAGAGAAAATAAGACTAGTACTTACTCTTTTAAAAGAGACTAAAATCTCCTTAACTATAATAATAAGGTACTTACTTTAGGTAGCTATAAGACTACTTAGGTAGGAAGTAATCTTACTATATGTAACGCTAGTAGTAGTAGTAGTAGTTTAGGTAGTAGTAGTAGTAGTAGTAAAAGCTAAGAAAAAAGGAGTAAGTATAGTAGGCGTAAGAGGTATATTATTAAACGTACTATAAGTATACTTTTTATATATCTTTTTAGTACTTTTCTATACCTCTTACTCTAAGTTAGTTATAACCTTTTAGGCCTTAATAGCTAGCTAGAAGGAGGTATACTTTATAAACCTAAAGGTAGTTAGGGTAGTAGTATAAGTAGTAATAGATATTACTTTATAAAAGGCTAAAGAGGCCTTAGGGATCTAAGTTATATTAGTAAGGCGTAAGATTTATATAAGTAATAAAACACTTATAGGTTAGTAGCTATAGTTAGACTATATATAGAAGAGATAATAGTACCTATAAGTACTAATATTCTCTATATAATAAATAGTAGTAAGGTTATATATAGGGTAGTATATATATAAGAAGTAAAGGTATATATAAAAGATAATTAGTATATAAGTAGAAGTAGTAGTAGAAGTAGTAGTAGAAGTAAAGGTATTAGTATAGTGTTTTTTTATAACTAAGAAGCTATAGTTAGCCTTATTAGCCTTATTATTCTTATTATCTTAGCTAGGTTAGTTAACTTATGTAATACACTTACTAAAGGAAAGTAACTTATAGTAGGGGTAGGTAACTAAGGCTTAAGGCCTAAAGAGGTAATAGGGTTAAAGACCTTATTATCCTTAGGGGACGTAAAGCAGCTAGAGATAGTAAGAGGCTATCTTATAAGTTAGTAATTAATTAGTAGGTATATATATATATATATATAGGCCTATATAAAGATTAGTCTACTTATAGCTATTATAAATTATCTAATTTCTATAATTAATAACTAGTAATTAGTAAAAAAAAGAATAATAAAAGTAAAAAAGAAGCGTAGTTACGTATAAGATAAATACTTATAATATTAATAAAAGGGCTAGCTAAGAAAAAGAAGAAAAATAATAAGCCTACTAGCCTATAGGATTATTTAGTAGGTAATTTCTTAAGATATAGTATGTAACTATCTAAGGCTAGTAAAGCCTTATAGTATAAGAGGGAAGTATATATTATAGGCTATACTATAATAAGTATAGCTAGGCTAATGCCTACCATAACTTACTATTACTTATAACTAGTTAGGAGGGGTATATATATATAATATACGTAAGATAAATACTTATGTAAACTGTATGTTATTTATACTTTCTACTTTCTCTCCTTAGCTTAGATAAATCGTATTAAGTTACTATACGCCTATTATAAGGTAATACTAGCCTATTATAGCTAGCCCTTATAGGCTAGCGCTAGGTAGGGCTTCTATAGACTAACTATAGGCTAGTTAACTAGTAGATTATAGTATCTTTAGTAAGATCTATAGCTAGGCTAGGTAATCTATAATAGCTACTTTATCTTATAATAATTACTATATAAAGGTATTATAAGCTAGTGCCTAGTATGTTAGCCTAGGCTTTACTTAAGTAACTATACCTTACTAGTACTTTACTAGCGCCTTACTAGTGTTTCTCTTTATATTATATAGACTAATATAATAGGATTTTCCTATTTTCTTTACCTCTTCTTAAGTTAAAAGTAAATAGTAATAAAGGTACTTTATTAGTTAAACGCGTTATAAAGCTAGCCTTTTATATACTTTTAACTTTACTTATAAAGAATAATACTAGGTGAAGCGTTACTACCTACTAGCTTAATAATAGCTAATAGAATAATAAAGGACTAACTATAGTAGTTAGTAAATAAAGCTATTAGGCCTCTTTAAAATAAAATTACTTAGCTTACTATAAAGCTAAAGTAATACTAAATAAAAGTAGTAGAAACTATAGGGTTAACTATACTAAGAGGTAGTACCTCTCTAGTAATACCTAGTAAAAAACTTAATAATAAACCTAAATAGAAGCCTTTATCCTTCCTACTAAAGTTTAATAGTAAATAATAAAAGTATATAGTATAGGCTTAGTAAATAAAAGATAAAATTAATATAGATTAATCTTTTTACTTTTAAAACTAAGAATTATAGTATTTAATTAATTTATACCTAGACTTTAGTTTTTAATAGGTAGTTACTACCTTTTATATAGCTAAAAGAAATAATAGTTACTAAAGACCTAAAGATTTCCTTATATACCTTAACTAAATATACCTTAACTTTAATACCTAACTATATACTACTATATCTATATATATACTATACTAAAAGGATAATAAAAGCCTAGTAATATTCCTTCTAAAGTTTAAGTTTATATTAGCTAAAGTAAAAGGAAACTAATAGCCTATAGTAGTTTAAATATTCCTTTTTAAATTAGTACTTAACTAAAAATTAAAGGAATACCTAGTTATAATCTACTTACTACTAAATAACTATATAAGGTAGCTATCTTAAGTATAAGAAGTTACTTAGAAGATAAAAAAAGTAAAGCTAGCTTCCTATATAAAGTAGTATTAGTAAGCCCCCTAAGGCCTACTAAAAGATAAAAATAAAGATACCTTTATAATAGAGTTAGTCTAAGTAGTAGCTATAAATAGCCTTAAGACATAGAGAAGCTATATATAGGTATATTATAAGGGGTTATAATATAGTTAACTATATATATTAATAGGTAAGTAATAAATAAGGGGTTTTAGTTTAATTATATGTAACTAAGAAGTATAACTATTATAAGCTGCTTAGTTTAATAGGTAGTAAAATATACTATTAGCTATAGTAGATACTATAGCTAAACTATAGCTAATAGCTATAGTAAGTTATTAGGGATAAACCTATTAAACCTAGTAGGTTTAGTAATACTTAGTATTATAATACTAGTAACTTTCTCTTATAGTAAAGGTACTAAAAAATACCCCTTTTTTTAAGTAATAATAATAAGGGTTTTTTACCTATATAAATCGTTATATATAAGATACTTATTTATTTATTTATACCTTTACTATTCTATTAGTAATAAGCCTCTCTAGCGCCTTATTAGGTAATAACTTTATAAATCTATTAGCTAGGTTATTACTACTATAGATTTATTATATCTTATAGATCTTATAGCGTTTATATAACTAGTAGAAAGCTATTATATTAATTATAAAGTGCTTCTCCTTAGTAGTACTAAGTTTTATAAGGTATTTATAAAGGGAGTATAAGTTAGTATAAATAACTATAGGTATCTATAGTATCTTAAGTTAGTCTATAACTATTATAAGGGTAGTCCTTACTATATAGGTAATATTTACTTTAGTAACTATTATATATACTTTAGAAGTAAGAACGCTATAAGTAACTCTTTTATACTTTATTAAACTAAAGTAAATAATATTACTATTAATAGTAAAGTAACTATTATTATTAGGATTCTTATTAGTTAGTTTATTACTATCCTCTTTATTTATAAGGATAATAATAAAGCTAAGTTAAGACGTAAGGTCTTAGTTATTTATAAAGGATCTATTAATAAAGATAAATAGTTTTATAGTTATAAGGTAAATAGGTATAAAGTAAAGTCTATAGTTAAGGTTACTTATTTACTACGTAATATAGTAGTTAAGATCTTTAATCTCTTTACCTATAGGGGATTAGTGTTATACTATAACTAAATAGTTAAAGTAAGCCTTAGGTTAATAAATTAAAATAATATACGCCTTATATATACGTTATTTAACGTATTACTAAAAAGCTTATAGTAAATTAGGGTTAATAGGCTGTAATTACTTACCTTAGCCCTTTTAGTAGAGGGTAATTTTACTATTAGTTCTAAGTAAAAGCATACTACTATTAAAGGTAATAGTTTAGCTAATATTAAGGAATTACTTTAGTTTTACTATAAAAGTAGCTTTCTTTAGTTTAATATCTTTATAGTAAGAGAAAGCCTTATCTATAAGGCTAATAGTATTATTAGTCTATATACTAATTAACCTAAAATTCTTATTATTAGTAGAAGAAATAAGTAGGTAAAAGTTAAAGGTTAATATATTTATCTAGAGATTCTCTTTATAATAAGTACTATATATTACCTACTAGTAAGTTTCTACCTTTAGAATACTATATAATAGTTTTATAACTTTTATAATAGTATTTAATAGGTAAAAGTAGTATATTTCTATAGGTAAGTAGGTAAAAATCACCTAGTTAAGGTTAGTAGTAAACTAGGTATATACTTAGGTAATATTACGTAGCTAAAGGATATAGCTTTTATAAAGTAAAGATAAAGTAAAGGTAAGTAGTAGCTATTAGGCTATTTACTAAATAGTTAGTAACTATATAAGAATTATAGCCTTACTATTATTAGTATACCTCTAAATTATAAGACGTAACTTCTTATAAGGTTAGTCCTTTTTACTTTTTACTTTATAAACTATTTATAACTTAAAGATTTATATTTCTTTATATTTCTTTTTATTATAAATAACTATATAAAATACCCTATAGTCCTTAAGTTTTTTTACCTCTATAGAGTTAGAGTAAATAAATAGCTTACTAAGTCTAGTAATAACGCCTTCCTTACGTAATTTCACTATAAAAGCGTAGTTTTTTACCTCTTTAGTAGTAAGAAAAGCGTAACTAATAATAAAGATATTAAGGGAAACCTTAGTAATAAAGGTAGTTAGGTTCTTTTTTAGTCTACTATAACCTCTTTATAGTAGTTATTTTAGTATAACTATAATAGTATTATAAACCTCTTTACTTAGCTAAAAGCCTAGTGTAATAACTTCTTATACTTATAGCTTATTAGTTAGTTAAAAGTTAGTATTATTAATAGCGCTTTCTTAGTCTTCCTCTTATATATAGTAAGGTTTAATAATAGTAATATAGAAGTCTCTTAGGCTATTAAGAAGTTTAATAGTATAGGTATAGCTATTATTAGTAATAAGCTAAAATAGACCTTTTTATCTATATTTCTTATATTATATATATATAAGGGATTAAAGTAAAAAGGCTATAGTAGCTATAGTATTTAGGCTGTTTTATATAGTAAGCGCCTTAATAACCTATCTCTTTATATAGATTTAGTATACTTCTTCTATTACTTTCTTTATAGCTTTTACTTACTACTAGGTTATAGGTAATAGGGGGAAATTAATAGTAATATAGGGGTATATACTAAATATAAGAAAGGTAGAGATAAAGCTATTTAGGCTAGTAGTGTTATTAATTACTTTTACTATAAGTTAAAGTGTAACTTTAGGTTTAGTATTTAATTTACTATAAATTACTTTATAAGCGTAGTAAAGAGTAGTATAATACTATTTAACTTTACTAATACTTTAATAGGCTTTAATAGGTATTTCTTTTACTTTAATAGATAACCTTTAGGTAGTGCGTTTAAACTTAGCTATATAAAAGTTAAGGCTAGTATTTATAATAATCTAGTTTAGTAAACTAAGGTATATATTAATTTAGTATATTTATAATGCTTCCTATATATATTTTATAGTAATAAAGTATAAAAACCTTACTATATTAAATATAGTAGCTCTCTTAATAACGTAAAGTACTAGCTTATTACTATTAAGATATATTATATTTATAAGGATCTTATAGTTAAACTTATAGTTATTATAAAAAGTAAATTTAAACCTTCCTAAGGCTTTTATATTTAGCTAGTAGTAATAGTAGAATTTATTAATCTCCTTAATTTATAAGATTTCTACTACCTTACTAACGTATTAAAGCACTTTATAAAGCTACTAAACTAATAGGTAGCTAAATCTATAGTAAATCTACTATAGCTTAGTATTAGTTAGATAGTAACTTACTACGCTTTACTTAGGTAGTTCTAAAAGTATCTATATAACCCTATTTATAAATAATAAGTATAACTATCTTACCTTTAATAATTAAGTTAGTAAGGTTATTAAATCTAATACTATTATTATCTATATCCTTTAGGTAGAGGAGAAATAGTATATCTAAGGTTATAATATAAAAGGTAAGTTTACTAATTAGTATAAATACTTGTATAGCTTTAAGAGACTTAAAGTTCTTACTACTACTAAAGTAAATACTAGCTTTACTAGTATAAGTTATATTAAGTAGTAGCTTTATATTAAGGTACTTATAGAGGGTATAATACTACTATTAGCCTATAGTTAATATATAGGCTACACTAGTATTAGGTATAATACTTTAAAAGGTTATTATAGTATATTAGTTATTAAAGGTAAATACCTTACTATTACTATTACTCTTTATAGTAAGTCTATAGTAAAGAGGGTTATTATAAGTAATTATATAAAGAGTAGCCTAATTATAAAGTTATTTAAAGACTTTAGGGCTATTAACTACTTTTTTACTATAAAAGGTTATAGATATAAAGAAGGTATTATTACTATAAGGGCTAGTATTTTTACTACTACTTTTATACTTCTCTTTAGTCTTATTATAGGTAGTAGCCTTTAGTTTTTTATACTTTATAAGGAACTAAGTAAATCCTAGTAAAGTCTTTATAGAATATTAGCTTTCATATCTCTAAAAGGATATATTATATTCTTCTATTAAATACTTAGTTAACTAATAGCTAGTCTTACTATAAATTAAACACTTCTTTATAGTAAAATTCCCTTTTTTATAAGGCTTTTTATATAGACTATATATATAGTTATATTACTCATACTATAACTAATAACTATTATAACTATTATACTTATAGTTAACCTAGAAGTAGCTATCTTCTTTTTAAGTCTAACTAATATAATACTATACCTTAGTTTTATAAATTATAACTATATTACCTATACTATTATAAAGTTATATATATAATACGTTATATTTTACTAGTAGGCTAAGAAGTACTATAGTATACTTAGGGATACCTTAGTAATAGGTAATTAATATATTATAATACTTCTTATTACTTAGAAGTCTATATTATTTTACTAACTTTATAAGTAAGTTTACCTTATTAATAAGGAGGTTAAGGACTTCTAGCTTATTCTAACTAAGGTTCTTATAGGTAACTAGCTTAAAGTTAATATAGTAAAGCTTAGTTATATAGACTAAGTAGACTTTATCCCCTTTAATAAAGCTTTAATCTTTACTATTAATATATTAAAATTACTAGTATACTTATAGAGAGTAGTAAAGTAATACTTCTATAGTTTACTAGTAAGTATAACTATAATTATAGTACTATATTAGCTATAATTTATACCTACTTATATATAGAGATTAATAAAGATAAAGAGTTTTAAGTTAATAGTCTTATAAAAACTAGCGCTATACTTTAATATAGTATTATTAGAGTATAGCTTAGGAAGGTTAGTTATCTAATAGGCTGTAATTTTACTACCTTTAGTTATTATAAGGAGATTTATTATAATAGCGCTTATATAGTAACTAGGTTAGTAACTTTCCTTAGGTAGTAGTAGTATAAATTCTATATTAAGGTATAAAGATTCCTTAATAAATAGGGTATTTATATATTCCCTATACGGTTTTTATAGTAGGCTTATAGTCTTCCTTTAGTTATTTTATAGTATTTTAGTTTAATTATTTAATAGGTATAAAAAATTAAAGTTATTAGTAATCTTATTATAGAAATTGTTATCTTTAATTCTTTTTTAGAAGCTTCTAGATCTTTTTATAACTAAGTTAATTATCTCTTTATTCTATATAGGGAAATCTTTATAGTTAATAAGTTTATAAACTTTATTTATAATATTAAAATTACTACTTCTTAGGATTTATACTCCTTATTCTATAAGGAATTTATAGAATTTAATAAGTAGGCTTTTATCTATAGTATAGAAATCGTCTCTTAACTACCTACTAAAGAATAAATAGGTAATATTCTAAAGGTTAGCTTTAATTACGTTTATTTTAGTAAAAATTATTATTCTATAGATAATAATAGTACTAAACGCTTTTCTATAGTTATTACTTAAGAGGTTATTAGGTATCTTATTAATTTATATAATACCTTATAGTTATTTATTAATATAGTAAGTAAGTTTCTTTAGTATTTAAAATATAGCTTTAGGGTTTATAGTCTATAGTGTAGGTTTTAAAGAGATTTATACTATTTTTATTACTTTTAACTAAGATTTTATAATTCTTATTAGTACTTTTTTTACTTTAGACTCTTTATTACTTAGTAGTAACGTATTTAATAGTAATCTTATAGGGAATTTATTTTCTACTAGGGTTTTTAATAAAGAAGCTTTTAATACTATTCTATACGTTATACTAAAAGTAAAGTTATTATATAAGGCTTTTATTATTTTTAACTTTACTTATAGGTTACTCTTTAGTAACTATATAAAGGTTAGATTAGCTAATAATATATAAATTAAGGTGTTTTTTATAGTTTAAAATTAACTTTTTATAGGGTAATAAAGTTATAAAAGGGTATAAGATAGCTATATATTCTTAGCGTCTTCTTTACTTACTAAGGGGGTAAGTTACTTATTTACTTTAAATTAGCTAATTAGGCTTCTTACTACTATGTTAAGTAATAAGGGGTCTTTTTAGTAAGTAGTATAAAATAATTATAAGTTATATATATAAGTGGTTTTATTATATACTCTCTATCTATAGTGTAACTCTCTTTAGGCGTTTCTCCTATTTAGATTGTCTCTTTTAGTAAGTCCTTACTAATCTATAGTAAATTATAGTAGTAGTTTACTATAAAATTAACTACTACTAATTAGTATAGGTATATTATAAAGGGGTTATAATATAGTTAACTATACGTATTAATAGGTAAGTAATATATAAGGGGTTTTAGTTTAATTATATATAACTAGGAAGTATAACTATTATAAGCTGCTTAGTGAAATAGGTAGTAAAATACACCGTTAGCTATAGTAGATACTATAGGTAAACTATAGCTAATAGCTATAGTAGGTTATTAGGGATAAACCTATTAAACCTAGTAGGTTTAGTAATACTTAGTATTATAATATATACCCTTAATAACTATAGGCGCTTAACCTTTTAAAACTAACTATAAATACCTAGAGGAGAAAAAGCTAATAACCTACTAAATAAACTTTAGACCTAAATTATTTAAGGCTATTATAACTTTAAACTAATAGGTTACCTAAAAAAGAAATAGTACTTTATAGATTATATTTAGAAAGTTCTTTTAGTTAAGATAGTTTTTATTATAGGCTAGTGCTTAGTATATTAGCCTAGGCTTTACCTAAGCTACTACGCCCTATTAGCGCCTTACTAGCGCCTTACTAGCGCTCCCCCTATACTACGTAGACTAATAAATAGAAGTTTCCTATTTTTCTCTTCTTTTCCTAAGTTAAAAGTAGATAGTAATAGAGGCACTTTACTAGTTAAACGTACTATAAAGCTAGCCCTTTATATACTTTTAACTTTACTTATAAAAAATAATACTAAGTTAAGTGCTACTCCCTACTAGCTTAATAATAGCTAATAGAATAATAGAGGACTAACTATAGTAGCTAGTAAATAAAGCTATTAGGCCTTTTTAAAATAGGATTACCTAGCTTACTATAAAGCTAAAGTAATACTAAATAAAAGTAGTAAAGACTATAAGGTTAACTATACTAAGAGGTAGTACCCCTTTAGTAATACCTAGTAAAAAACTTAATAATAGACCTAGATAAAAGCTTTTACCCTTCTTACTAAAGTTTAATAGTAAATAATAAGAGTATATAGTATAGGCTTAGTAAATAAAAGATAAAATTAATATAAATTAATCTTTTTACTTTTTAAACTAAGAATTATAGTATTTAATTAATTTATACCTAGACTTTAGTTTTTAATAGGTAGTTACTACCTTCTATATAGCTAAAAGAAATAATAATTACTAAATACCTAAAGATTTCCTTATATACCTTAACTAAACGTACTTTAACCTTAATACCTAACTATACGCTACTACCTCTATATATACACTATACTAAAAGGATAATAAAAGCTTAGTAATATTCCTCCTAAAGTTTAAGTATATATTAGCTAAAGTAGAAGGGAACTAGTAGCCTATAGTAGTCTAAATATCCCTTCTTAAATTATTACTTAACTAAAGATTAAAGGAATACCTAGTTATAGTTTACTTACTACTATATAACTATATAAGGTACCTATCTTAAGTATAAGAAATTACCTAAAGGATAGAAAAAGTAAAGCTAGCCTTTTATATAAAGTAGTACTAGTAGGCCCCTTAAGGCCTACTAAAAAATAAAAATAAAGACACCTCTATAATAGAGTTAGTCTAAGTAGTAGCTATAAGTAGCCCTAAGATATAAAGAAGCTATACTTATACTAAGTCTAGTAGCTTAAAGACTAATAAACGCCCTAACTACTAAGAATACTTTAAGTATAGTAAAATTAGCTATATAGCTTTAAACTACTATACTAAGCTTTATAAGAAAAAGAAAGTAGCTAAACCTACTAAAGTTATAAGAGTTAAAAACATATCTCTAAAGGAAAGTAAGTTTAAAAACTAAATAGCTACTAGCTCTTCCTCTTATAAAAGTAAAGAGTTAGGAAAAAAGTAGCTTTAAGATAAAATTAGGTTTTAAAAGTAATAAAAGAAGAAGTTAAGGAATAAGCTTAGTTATAAGAAGTTTTACTTACTATTAGAGGATTAGCTACTATATAGGTATAAATTAATAAGAGATATTAAACTTACCTCCTTATTAACTATAGCTATAATATTTATATAATAGTAAATAAGAAGCTAGCTTATAACTTCTACTTACTATATATAAACTAAGTTAAGAGACCTATTTATAAGTTTATAAAAGAAGGCTAACTAATTATTTATACTAAAGAAGTAGTAGTAATAGACCTAAAGATTGGTAGTTATATCTAAAAGATCTATATACACGTTATTAAAGATTTAAAACCCTAAGTCTACCTAAGTAAACTATAGATAATTCTAAATAACGTTATATACTAAGTAAGGGATTACTAAATATACTATAGTAAAAGAAATATAAAAGTATATCTCTTAAACTAAGAAGAACCTAAAAATATAAAGTATATCTAAAGTATAAGGCTTCTACTAGCTTTTACTTTTACTATTATATATTAAAAAGTAGCTTAAGTATAAAAGGAAACACTAGGTAATAAGTAAGTAATACTAGGCGTTAGAGTAATAAGCCTATAAGATATTAAAAAAGCCTTTTAACTAAAGAAGAAAGTTAACCTATAGGACTATATCTTAGTAGATATCTTTAGAGACTTCCCTATACTTTTTAACTTAGAAAAAGTATACTTACTTCCCTTTTAGTAACCTAATAGAGACTATAAGATACCTTTAATACTTAGGCTAGATAGTAGTAACCCCTTATTACTATAGAGACTACTTTATAATATATTATAAAAAAAGCTTTTAGTCTTAAAAAAGACCTTAGAAGATCTATTAGATAAAGGGTTTATTAGGGCTAGCAGCTTAGCTATAGGTACCTTAGTGCTTTTTATTAAGAAGCTTGAAGGGAGTATATAATTCTATATTAACTATAAAGCCCTTAACGCTATTACTTAGAAAGACTACTACCTACTTCCCCTTATATTAGAAACACTCAGGTATATAAAGACTACTAAGTAGTATATAGAACTTAATATAGTAGTAGCGTTTTATAAGATAAAGATTTATAAGAGAGATAAAGAAAAGATAGTATTTTAAACTAAATATAGACTCTTTAAATAGCTAGTATACCCTTTTAGGCTTACTAACGCCTCTACTTTATTCTAATAGTATATTAATAGTATACTATAATAGTTTCTAAATAACTTTATAATAGCCTATATAGATAATATCCTTATTTACTTTAATAGTATAAAGAAAGACTATAAGGCTAAGGTATAGTAGGTTTTAAAAATACTTATAGTAGTAGGTTTACACCTAAACCCTACTAAGTATAAGTTTACTATAAAGAAAGTAAAATATATAGGCTTTATTCTTATAGCTAGAAAGGGAATCTCCTATAACCTAAAGAAATTATAAGCTATTAAGGAGTAGCTACCCCCTAGGTCTATAAAAGAAGTCTATAGCTTCTTTAGATTTATAAACTACTACTATATATTTATACTAAACTATATAAAGATTACTATACTACTTACCTAACTAATAGGGAAAAGTACTTCTTTTAAATAAAAAGAAAATAAAGAGGTAGTATTATAATAGTTAAAGGAACTTTTTACTATGAAGCTAATACTCTATAGGTTTAACCTAAAGGCTACTATAATAGTTAAGACTAACTACTTAGGGTTTACCTTAGGGGGTACTCTAATATAAACTAATAAGGAAGGTAAAAGACACCTAGTGTTATAAAATAAAATAGGTAGATAGGCTAGAGGATAATATCCCTATAGGTATATATACCTTTATATACCTATAGAGTATATAATCCTCTAAGCTACTAACCTCCTCTAGCTAAGAGGTTAACTATAAAGATACTTTAGTTTTAAGACCTACCTTTTATTTTATAACCTCTATTTAGTTTCCTTATTATTACTTACTTCTATTATTCTTTACCTTTATACTACGTTACTTTATAAGACGCTAGTGTAATACTTTACTACTATTATAGCCCTAATATTCCTATTAGATTTAAAATAGCTACTAAGAAGGCTATATTAAGTAGTAGTATAACCTCTTTAGTTTATACCTTATAATATTTTTTTTTCTTTACTAACTTATAGTAAAGATATACCTTTACCTTAATAGAAGTTATAAGACTTTAAAAGTAGTATAAGTAAGCTCCTTTAGCTAAAGTATATTACTAAGTTATAGTAACTATATATATAGCTTAAATAGTTCTTATTATAAAAAGTTATAGAAAGCTTTTTAAAAAGTCTATAAGATAATATCTTTAACCTTATATTTATAGAGTTTAATAGTAATACACTATACTATAAAACTAATAGGTAGGATATAGACTTTTACCTAAATAATAGATATACTAATAATAACTATTAGGTTAAATCTACTATTAAGATAGTAAAAAGGATTATTAATAACGTAAGATAAAACCTAGCGGTTTCCTTAAGACTATTTACTAATAGATTACTTATACTACTCTTATAAATAAATTCCTAGACCTTTTAGTTATTAGAAAACCTAGTTATACTAAAAAGGAAGATAACTAAGTAGGTTTTAAAACCCCTAAGAAAAACTCTTCCCTAATAACCTAACTTAAGGGTTAATAAGACTATAAGGGAATTCTATAATAGATATAAGAATAACCCTCTTATTATACCTTTATCTAAGGTACTAAAAGATTTTAATATAACGTAGCGTTTACTAAAAGGTAAAAAACTAAAAATAGTAGGCCTACCTAAGTAAAACACTAGCCTACTAGTAAAATAATACTAAATAGCTAGCTAGCTAATTTAACTCCCTTTAGTATAATATAATATATAATAATAGTAAACCTTATTACTACTAGCTATAGGGGTTTAGTAACTACTTTTCTTAATATAATTCTTAATACCTAGCGGTTTCTTAGCTATTATAGGTTACTACCTTTATAGACTAAGTATACTAGGCTTTTAGCCTACTTAAATACTGCTAGGTTTAGCTTATTAACCCCTCCCCTTAAGGTAAATAGTATATACGCTACTAAACCCCTAAGGACTAGCTATATACCTAATACCTTTAGTTATACTACTATACCTAGGTATATTACTAAATATCTTTATATAAAGGGTATACTTTACTTTATTAAATATAATAGTAAGGTATATATAAGTATTTCCTTACTATATATCTTCCTAATAGCTAGAGATTCTAACTCCTTAGCTATTAATACTTATAAGAGGGTAAAGATAACTAATAGTAAATATCTTTTATTTAGTAGTAGTACTAATACTACTACTAGATATATTTTAGTTTATAAATATGTTTTTTTATACTATAGTATACTAAATATAAATCTCTAAGATATTATCTAACTATATAAACACTTTAAAATACACCTTAACCTAATTATAAATACCTATAAGGGTTAGTATCTTCTAGCTAAATACTAATATAAAGTATTACTTACTAAACCTTATTTTTTATAACTACTATATAACTTACTACTATAACGTAAAGTTATAAACCTAAGCTATTAAGGTAGTATACTATAATACTTTATTATTATAGTACTTTAGTTAGACGATTTACTAATACCTTAAGGGATAAGCCTAAAACTAGTAGGAATTTTAACTTACATATAGAGAATAGTAATAACTAAGGTAGTAAGAATAAGCTACTATTACTTAATAGATTAAAAAACGCTTTAGCTTTACTTTAGTAAATACTAAAAAGTAGTTTTAAAAAAACTTCTTTACTATAAAGAAGATTAGTAGCTAAAGTAATATTTATATATTTACTTAAAGCTACTTTAAGTATATAAAAGTATAAAAAGATTAAACCTAACGTTGATAGCTAATAAGGTTTTATAATGACCTTACCTTATAGCTTAGATAATTCCTCTATAAGCCTAAGGATAATAATTCCTTAGATAGATATATTACTTATACTAAGGAATAATATAAAGCACTATAAGACGTAGCGCCTAAATCCTAATATAATCTAGTATATATTAATAAGGCTACTAACTATAATAGTAAAGATATAGTATACTAAAGAAATATAATAAAGTAATTAAAAGCTATATAAGCTATTTACTTAAAACCTTATAACGTAAACCCCTCTAAAGATAATAAGGAAGAGACTATATTCTAAGGATTAAGTAGTAAGAATAACTAGTATAGTTAAGATAACTATAGATATTATAGAAATTACTATAGAAACTATAGAGGATACTAATTCTATAATAACTACTAGAAAGAAGATTACTAAGATAATACTAAATAGCGTATAAAAGATTAACAACCCTAATAGGAAGTTAAGTAAGGAGGTAGATAAAGATAATATAAACGTAATACTTAAAAAGTTAATAGGCGTAATAATATGTAATTTATATAAGAAAATAAAAAGAACGCTTAGATTTATACTAATAAACTTATTAATAATAGGTATATTCTTAAAGGTACTAAAGAAATCTTTTTATATAAGATAAAAAGTATAATCTTTATTACTACCTTACTAAAGTAAGAAGCACTATTACCTAAAGAATAAAAGGAGGTTATTAAAACTAGTAATAATTATATTCTATTATAAAGTAAAATTAAAAAGTACCTTACTTAAACGCCTTTAGATAATAACTCCTTAGTTATAATAATAATGCCTTTTATACTATTAGTTTCCTTAGAGGATTTAGCTATAAAACCTAATAGAGGAATAGACTAGTATAATAACACTATAAACTTTACCTTTTAACTAAAAGAAGTCTTTAAGGTAGTTATTGAACCTAATAAGAAATATAGACGCTATAAGCGTACCTATCTTTAAATTAAAGTATATACTAATAAGAATTTAGAAGACTACTTCATCTATATTAATATAAGAGTATTAGTTATTTTAGTAAAATAAGAGTAAGTAAAAGATTTTACTAAGAATCTAAGATTTTTACTTATAAAGCTATAAAGAGTAGGTATGGTTAGGTTATCTTTTATACTTTTTAAAAATATTACTTTTAATATATATATTATAGGTATAGTAAAAAGCATAGAAGTAAAGGTTTATACTATAATAATAACTAGAGTTATTAAGAAACTCCTAGCTAAATTACTTTTAGAAACACTATTTTATAATAACTATAGTATAGTAGTAGATTTTAATAAGAAGTAAGTAAAACTTTAATCTTCCTATAATATAATAATCCTTACTATAGTTAAATACTACTACTTAGTATTATAATAGATTACTTCTTAGTTTATAGTAATTATTAAGCTAAAAGTACTTAAATATCTTTCTATAAACTTTATTAACCTTTTAGAGAGATTTATAAAAGAAAGAAAGTAGTAACCCTACTATATATACTTTAAATATATATATATCCTTAACGCTATTACTAATTTTAAAACTCTAAAAGTTATACTAGTATATAATAATATAGTAAAACTAATAACTATTAAGAAAAGCATAAAGGTAGTATAAATTATTTTAGACTAAAGTAAAAAGACTACTTAGGTAATTAGTAAGAATATACTAAATACTATTACTTATAGTAATTTAGTAAATTTCCTTAACGTTACTAATAAATTTCTAGATACTATAGGAGAGTTTACTATAGAAGCAGACGATATTAAAAAGACCTTATAGGATATATTAATACTAAAGGAAATACTAAAATATAGTATAATAAGGCTAGAGATATACCTAGTAATAGTTAATAACTATAGTATAAAGATCTATATAAATAATAAGGAGTTTACTAGTAAGATAAAAGTAGTACTTAATAAATACTATATCTACTATAATAAAGGGATAATACTTATTCCTAATAAACACTTTATAAAGATTAACCTTATTAAGGGATAGTAAAACTAAAAGTAAAATATCTAAGTCTTCCTATTAGGTCTTAAGGATATAGAGTTCCTTAACGCCTATTAAAATAAATAATATAAGTTAGGGAAGATTAGTTAGTAATAAGGCCTTACCTTTATTATATACCCCCTCTTTATTATATAAAAATACTATATAGATAAGAAAAAAGATAAAAGTTAAGTAGTTATAAATATATAACCCCTTAATAAGTAGGTAAGTCTAAACGTTTATCTTCTTTTAGACTAAAATAAAATTATAAGCTATCTAAAAGGTAAGAAGTATATAATAATATTTAATACTACTAGGTTTTTTTACTAGCTTAGTATATATTTTAAGTAATAAGATAAAATAGTAATAATTAGTCCCTATAGGCTTAAATATTCTAACGTTACTATTATAGGATTTAAGAATTCCCTAGCGTACGCTTAGCGCTTTATAAACTACTTATTCTTTTAGTATTAATACATTATCTATATATATATTAATAATATTATAATCTTTAGTAACTATTACAATACTAAGTATCGCTAAACCTACTGGGTTTAATAGGTTTATCCCTAAAAACCTACTACGGCTATTAGCTGTAGTTTAGCTATAGTATCCACTGCAGCGAACGGTGTATTTTACTACCTATTTAACTAGGCAGCCTATAATAGTTATACTTCCTAGTTACACATAATTAAACTAAAACCCCTTATTTATTACTTACCTATTAATACGTATAGTTAACTATATTATAAACCCTTATAATATACTAACACTAATTAGTAGTTAATTTTATAGTAACTACTACTATAATTCACTATAGATTAGTAAGGATTTACTAAAAGAGATAATTTAACTAAAAGAAACGCCTAAAAAGAGTTATTTTATAGATAGAAAGCACGTAATAAAACCACTTATAGATATAACTTATAATTATTTTATACTACTTACTAAAAAAACCCCTTATTACTTAATATAGTAGTAAAGAGCCTAATTAGCCGATTTAAAGTAAATAAGTAACTTACCCCCTTAGTAAGTAAAAAAAACGCTAAGAATACGCAGCTATCCTACGCCCTTTTATAACTTTATTACTCTATAAGAAGTTAATTCTAGACTATAAAAAACACCTTAATTTACATACTATTAAATAACCTAACCTTTATATAGTTACTAAAGAGTAACCTATAAGTAAAGTTAAAAATAATAAAAACCTAGCGTAATAACTCTACTTTAAGCGTAACGTATAGAATAGTACTAAAAGCTTCTTTATTAAAAACCCTAGTAGAGGATAAATCCCTTATAAGATTATAGTTAAATACGTTACTAGTAAGTAATAAAAAGTCTAAAGTAGAAGAAGTACTAGTAAGAACTATAAGATCCTAATTAAAAGCAGTAAAAATAGTATAAATCTCCCTAAAACCTACACTATAGACTATAAACCCTAAAGCTATATTTTAAATACTAAAAAAACTAACTTACTATATTAATAAATAACTATAAGGTATTATATAAATTAATAAGATACCTAATAACCTCTTAAGTAATAACTATAGAAAAGCGTTAGGTGCTATTATTATCTATAGAATAACGATTTTTACTAAAATAAACGTAATTAGAGCTAACCTCTAGGATAGTACCTATTTATTCTTTAGTAGGTAGTTAAGGGACGATTTCTACGCTATAGATAAAGACCTACTTATTAAATTCTATAAATTTCTTATAGAATAAGGAGTCTAAATCCTAAGAAGTAGTAATTCTAATATTATAAATAAGGTCTATAAACTCGTTAACTATAAGGATTTCCCTATATAAAATAAAAAGATAATTAACTTAGTTATAAAAAAGTCTAAAAGCTTTTAAGAGAGAATTAAAGATAACGATTTCTATAATAAGATTACTAATAACTTTAATTTTTTATACCTATTAAACTATTAAAATAAAATACTATAAAATAACTAAGGGAAAACTATAAGCCTACTATAAGAACTATATAGGGAACATATAGATACCCTATTTATTAAGGAATCTTTATACCTTAACGTAGAATTCACACTACTACTACCTAAGGAAAGTTACTAACCTAGTTACTATATAAGCGCTATTATTATAAATCTCCCTATAATAACTAAAGATAGTAAAATCACAGCCTGTTAGATAACTAACCTTACTAGGTTATACTTTAATAATACTATATTAAAGTATAACGCTAGTCCTTATAAAACTATTAACTTAAAACTCCCTATTTTTATTAATCTTTATGCGTAAGTAGGGATAAATTACAGCTAATATAGTGCTATAATTATAGTTATACTTACTAGTAAACTATAGGAGTATTACTTTACTACCCTCTATAAGTATACTAGTAATTTTACTATATTAATAGTAGAGATTAAGGCCTAGTTTAAAGGGAATAAAGTCTACTAAGTCTATATAACTAAGCTTTACTATATTAACTTTAAGCTAGTTACCTATAAGAACCTTAATAAGAATAAGCTTAAAGTCCTTAACCTTCTTATTAATAAGGTAAACTTACTTATAAAATTAGTAAAACAATATAGACTTCTAAGTAATAAGGAGTATTATAATATATTAATCACCTATTACTAAGGTATTCCTAAGTGTGCTATAGTACTTCTTAATCTATTAGTAAAATATAACACGCTTTATATATAACTTCGTAATAGTATAGGTAACGTAGTTATAATTTATAAAGCTAAGGCGTAGTATTACGCTAGCTAAACTTAAGAGAAAGATAGCTACTTCTAGGTTAACTATAAGTATAATAGTTATAATAGCTATTAGTTATAGTAATAGTAACGTAGCTATACGTATAGCCTATATAAAAAACCCTATAAAAAAGGGAATTTTACTATAAAAAAGTGTTTTATCTATAGTAAGACTAGCTATTAGTTAACTAAGTATTTAATAGAAGAACGTAATATATCCTTCTAGAGATATAAAAGCTAATATTTTATAAAGACTTTACTAGGATTTACCTAGTTCCTTATAGAATATAAAGGACTAAAGGCTACTACTTATAATAAGCCTAAGGAGAAATATAAGAGTAGTAATAAGAATACTAGCCCCTATAGTAATAATACCTTTTATATATCTATAACCTTCTATAGTAAAAAAGTAGTTAATAGCTCTAAAGTCTTTAAATAACTTTATAACTAGGCTACCCTCTACGTAATTACTTATAATAACCCTCTCTACTATAGGCTTACTATAAAAAGTAATAGTAATAGTAAGGTATTTACCTTTAATAACTAGTATACTATAATAACCTTTTAAGGTATTATACCTAACACTAGTATAGCCTACGTATTAACTATAGGTTAACTATAATATTACGCTTTTTATAAGCACCTTAATATAAAACTACTACTAGATATAACCTACGCTAGTAAAGCTAGTATTTACTTTAGTAGTAGTAAGAATTTTAAGTCCCTTAAAGCTATAAAAGTACCTATACTAATTAGTAAACTTACCTTCTATATTATAACCTTAGACACACTATTTCTCCTCTACCTAAAGGATATAGATAATAATAGTATTAGATTTAATAATCTTACTAACTTACTTATTAAAAGTAAAATAGTTATACCTATTATTTATAAATAGGGTTACATATAGATACTTTTAAAACTACCTAAGCGAAGCGTAGTAAATCACTATTTAACTAATACTAAGCTATAGTAAATTCACTATAGATTTAGCTACCTATTAGTTTAGTAGCTTTATAAAGTACTTTAGTATGCTAGTAAAATAGTAGATATCTTATTAATTAAGGAGATTAATAAATTCTACTGTTACTACTAGCTAAACGTAAAGGCCTTAGGAAGATTTAAATTCACCCTTTATAATAACTATAAGTTTAACTATAAAATTCTTATAGATATAATATATCTTAATAGTAATAAGCTAGTGCTTTATATTATTAATAGAGCTACTACGTTTAACGTAGTAAGGTTTCTACGCTTTATTACTATAGAATATATATAGGAAGCGCTATAAATATACTAGATTAACGTATACCTTAGTCTACTAGACTAGATTATTATAGACGCTAGCCTTAATTTCCACACAGCTAAGTTTAAATATACTACCTAAAGGTTATCTATTAAAGTAAAGAAAATACCTATTAAAGCCTATTAAAGTATTAGTAAAGTTAAATAGTATTACGCTACTCTTTACTATACCTATAAAGTAATCTATAGTAAATTAGATATAGAACCTAAAGTTACACTTTAACTTATAGTAAAAGCAATTAATAATACTACTAGCCTAAATAGCCTTATCTCTACCCTTCTTATATTTAGTATATACCCCTATATTACTATTAATTCCCCCCTATTACTTATAACCTAGTAGTAAGTAGAAGCTATAAAGAAAGTAATAAAAGAAGTATACTAAATCTATATAAAGAAAATGGTTAATAAGGCGCTTACTATATAAAACAGCCTAAATACTATAGCTACTATAGCCTTTTTACTTTAATCCCTTATATATATATAGTATAAGAAATATAAATAGAAAGGTCTATTTTAGCTTATTACTAATAATAGCTATACCTATACTATTAAACTTCCCTATAGCCTAAAAAACTTCTATATTACTATTATAAAACCTTACTATATATAGGAGGAAGACTAAGAAAGCGCTATTAATAACACTAATCTTTAACTAACTAATAAGCTGTAAGCGTAAGAAGTTATTACGCTAGGCCTCTAGCTAGGTAAAAAGGTTTATAATACTATTATAGTTACACTAGAATAACTACTATAAAGAGGTTATAGTAGGCTAAAAAAAAACCTTACTACCTTTATTACTAAGGCTTCCCCTAATATCTTTATTATTAGTTACGCTTTTCTTACTACTAAGGAGGTAAAAGACTACGCCCTTATAGTAAAATTATATAAGGAAGGCGTTATTACTACGCCTAGTAAGCTATTTATCTACTCTAACTCTATAGAGGTAAAAGGACTTAAGGACTATAGTGTATTTTATATAGTTATTTATAATAAAAAGGAATATAGAGGAATATAGATCTTTAAGTTATAAATAGTCTATAAAGTAAAAGGTAAAGAGGACTAACCCTATAAGAAGTTACGTCTTATAATTTAGAGGTATACTAATAATAGTAAGGCTATAATTCTTATGTAGTTACTAACTATCTAGTAAATAGCCTAATAGCTACTACTTACCTTTACTTTATCTTTACTTTATAAGGGCTACGTCTTTTAGCTACGTAATATTACCTAAGTGTATACCTAGTCTACTACTAACCTTAACTATATGATTCTTACCTACCTACCTATAGAAATATGCTACTTTTACCTACTAAATACTATTATAAAAGTTATAAAACCACTATATAGTATTTTAAAGGTAGGGACTTACTAGTAGGTAATATATAGTACCTATTATAGAGAGAATCTCTAGATAAATACGTTAACCTTTAACCCTTACCTACTTATTTCTTTTACTAATAATAAGAATTTTAGGTTAATTAGTATATAGACTAATAATACTATTAGCTTTATAGATAAGGCTTTCTCTTACTATAAAGATATTAAACTAAAGAAAGCTACTTTTATAGTAAAACTAAAGTAATTCCTTAATGTTAGCTAAAATATTACCTTTAATAGCGGTGTGCTTTTACTTAGAACTAATAGTAAAATTACCATCTACTAAAAGGGCTAAGGTAAGTAATTACAGCCTATTAACCCTAACTTACTATAAGTTCTCTAGTAATACGTTAAATAACGTATATATAAGGCGTATATCACTTTAATCTATTAACCTAAGGCTTACTTTAACTATTTAGTTATAGCGTAATACTAATCCCCTATAGCTAAAGAGATTAGAGATCTTAACTACTATATTACATAGTAAATAAGTAACCTTAACTGTAGACTTTACTTTATGCCTATTTACCTTATAACTATAAAACTATTTATCTTTATTAATAGATCCTTTATAAATAACTAGGACCTTACGTCTTAACTTAGTTTTATTATTATCCTTATAAATAAGGAGGATAGTAATAAACTAACTAGTAAAAACCCTAGTAATAACAGTTACTTTACTATTAATAGTAATATTATCTACTTTAGTTTAATAAAGTATAAAAGGGTTACTTATAGTATCCTTACCTCTAAGATATATATAATAGTTACTAAAGCAGATATTACCTATATAGTAGGGACTACCCTTATAATAGTTATAGACTAACTTAAGATACTATAGATACCTATAGTTATTTATACTAACTTATATTCCCTTTATAAATACCTTATAAAACTTAGTACTACTAAAAGGAAGCGCTTTATAATTAATATAATAGCTCTCTACTAATTATATAAACGCTATAAGATCTATAAGATATAATAGATTTATAGTAGTAATAACTTAGCTAATAGATTTATAAAGTTATTACCTAATAAGGTACTAGAGGGGCTTATTACTAATAGGATAGTAAAGGTATAGATAAATAGATAGGTATCCTATATGTAACGATTTATATAAGTAAGAGACCCTAGCTATTATTACTTAAAAAAGGGGTATTTTCTAGTACTTTTGCTATAAGAGAAAAGTTACTAGTGTTATAATGCTAAGTATTACTAAACCTACTAGGTTTAACGGGTTTATCCCTAATAACCTACTATAGCTATTAGCTGTAGTTTAGCTATAGTATCTACTGCGGCTAACGGTGTATTTCACTACCTATTCAACTAGGCAGCCTATAATAGTTACACTTCCTAGTTACGTATAATTAAACTAAAACCCCTTATTTATTACTTACCTATTAATACGTATAGTTAACTGTATTATAAACCCTTATAATATACTAATAGTAACTTTAATAAAAAACACCTTTAGTATATAGAGATAGTCTTAAATATCCTTAATAAATACTAAATCTATATTAACGTAAAGAAGTCTTTTACTAGCTTCCTTAGTATAAAGCTTCTTAGTTATATTATAAATAGTAAGAGTATTTATAAGATAAATAATTATATTTATACGTTTAAGAAGCTTATTTTTCTATATAGCCTATATAACCTTAAGATATATCTTAGGATAAGTAGCTAGCTTTATATAGAATTACCTTAGTTTAATATAATTATATTACCTTTTTAAAAGAAAAAGATAAAACTAATAGCCTAACTAAGATAAAATAAAGTTATTAAGCTAAGTACTATATATTAGGTAAGGGTAAAATTATTATAAAGGAGATATTTAACCTCTTACTAAAGGAGATTAATATATAAAATATACTATAGAAGAAACTTTATAACTAAGTAATATAATATTATTATAACCTTAAGAAACTACTATTCTTTAAGATTAATATATATATTAGTAGATTTAGGCTTATAGTTTTCTAGTTAGACTATAACTAAAATAGTAAAGATATACTTAGTATTAATATAAAAATAGTATATATTAAACCTATCTTTTTATTTTTTTAATTTATAATAGTAATAGAGAAACGTTTTAGCGCTATAGAAGTTAAAATTATAGTTATTATATAAGCTACAAAGAAGCTTAGAAAACTAGTATAATCTAACTACTATAAAGTTAATATCCTTATAGACTATATAGTAGCTAAAGGAATTATACGTTACTAAAAACCCTTAACTTAAATAAGGTAAATCTTAAGCTTATAAACGCTACTAACTACCTCTCTTAATACTACCTAAAGATCTTCTATATACTTAGTAAGCTAAACGTTATACCTAATACACTTTCTTAGCTACTAGTTATATAACCTAACCTATTTAAGTACTTCCCTTATAAGGATAAGCTTATAGATATTAATAATAATAATAATATAGATATAGTAGCTATAGTATAGTATATAAGTAATAAACCCCTAAAACCTAAGAAAGCTACTATAACTATAGTGTAAGTTAATAATACGTTTATATAGGAAATTATTAAGAGATACTAAAGTAATAAGAAGCTAAGGAATCTAAAGAATTAAATCTAGTAAATATAAGTAGATAGATATAAGTATATAACTTTAGATAAAGTAGAAAGAGATTAATAACTACCTTAGGAAAAGTAATAATAACCTTAGGTAGCTATCCTCCTATAGGAAATTAATAACTATAGACTAATATTCTATATGTTAATAAATAGAATAAAAAGACTTTATATTTTAAAGCTACTAATAAAAAAGGTTTTTACTTTTACTTATAATAAGAAGTTTTACTTTAGGCGTAAGAGAATACTTATAGAACTTTAGAACTTCTATATCTATAGGAAGGTAAAGCTTATTAAGATATATATTACCTATTACCTAATATACTAAGGTAACTAAATAGATTACTAGAAACCTATTAGATCTCTCTAACTTATTATAACGCCTAGTATCTTATATTACATTATATTTATAGACTTTATTACTAATATACTAGAAGTCTTAACCTAGAATAGTTTCTAGGTATTACCTAAGTTTAATATATTTAACTACTTCTATACTATAATATATAAGTTTAGTAAAAAAGTTCTATTTATCTTAGGTTACACTAAGTATAAAGCTTACTAATAAGCCTAAGTACTTCTTTAAATACTTATATTATATAACTAAGGCCTACTAAACACTATTATTAGTAATTATAATCTAAAGTTTATTTTAGTAGTCTAAATAAAGATCTTTAAGGCTTTAAAAGTAAAATTACTTATTTTTACTATATATTACCTCTAGACTAATAGATAAAGTAAAAGAATAAATTAGATAGTTAAGATTACTATTTGTTTTTATTTATATACTAACCCTAATATACTATAGATTAATATCTTACTATCCCTCTAATACTCTCTTAATAATTTACTTACTATAATAATAAGCTAATTACTAAACAAACTAGTACTTAGGTTTTACTTTAAAACTATATTAAAGTATATTAGTAAAAAGGGAATCTTATTAGAATTATTTAATATATTATATAATACTTACTAGTTAGAAGTATAAACCCTTATTAATATAGTAAAAGTAATAAGAAAGAAGTAATATAACTAATACTATTATCTAGTAAAGTTTACTATAGGTAATAAGGTATTCTTTTACCTTAGTAGAGAATATTTACTACCTAAAAAACCTAAGAGGAAGTAGTCTTTATAGTATACTAGACCTTTCTATATTATATAGGTAGTTAGGCTTAGCGCTTATAAACTTAACTTACTAGCCTACTAAAGAGTTTACTTAGTAGTATTAATAACGTAGTTATAAAAAGAACTAAAAGGTAAAAACCTATTTAGTTATAAGAAGACCCCTTTTAACCTAATAAAAGTTAATAGAATAAAGAAATATAAGGTTAAAAGAATTATAAATTATAAGGTAACCTAAAGGAAAACCTAGCTATTAGTTAAGTATCTTATTAAGTAGAAAAGATACTTACTAGCTTCTTATATATAGAAACCTTATAAGAATCTTAAGCCTAGCGCTAGTAACCTTATTAAGACTTATAAAGAAGAATAACTAATTAATTAGGCTACTAAGTATATAAAGAAGTAAGGATAAAAACTAGCCTTAGCTAACCTCCTTTAGACCTTACTATAGACCTCTATAGACGATTTATAAAGTATTATAAACACTTTAGAGAATCCTATAGTCCTTAATTTAGTTTTAATAATAATAAAGTATTTATTTATTTAATAAGGGTAATAATAACTTACTAAAAGGCTTTTAGCTTATTTTTTCTTTATTAAGATATATAGTTTCTATAATAGTTTATACTAAAATAACTATATTATTTTTCCTTTTAAAAGAAAGAAAAAGTACCTACTTATAATAAGTAGTTATACCTTTCTTACCTTTAATAGCTAGTAGCTAGAAAAAAGTATATTAACTTACTTACTTACTAACCCTCTATTTTTCCTTTTTTTATATACTATTTATTATAAATATAAACCTTATAATTTCTTTACTTTTTACTACCTTTTATACTTCTATTTACTACTTTTCTTTTACCTATTATAAAGTAATATAATAAGACTTATACTCTCTTTCTATATACTTTACTAAGAAATACGTAATAAGCTACTATAGTAAATCCCTAGCGTTTTTCCTTTATTCCTAATAATCCTATAAACTAAAATAAGATTAACTTTAACCCCTTTATTAATAATAAGACTACTAAAGCTACTAATTAGCCTTAGACCTAGTAGTTAACTTACCCCCTAAAGTCTACGTTTAGACTAGTTAACATCCCTACTACCTAAAAAACCTCCTCTACTAAAAACTAACACTATAGTAATAACTATAATACTATAAACACTATAGTTATTAATACTAATAAGGTAAACACTAGCTATAATAAGGACTTTAGTAATAATTCTAAATCGTTTATCTTTTTTACTAATACTAATCTCTATAATATACCTTATAAAATAGAGGAAAATACTAAGGAAACCTTTTAATAGATTAAGGACTATAAGGCTAAACTAAAGTATAAAAAACGTATAAAGCGCTATACGTTAAAGGTTACTTACTATAAAATAGTTAATAAGTATATCTATACTATAGGTAGTAGCCTTAATAGTACTGCTTTTAATAAGATTTATAACGATATAAAGGCTAAAGCCTATATTACGCTAGGTATACTAACTAACCTAATAACTCTAAATAAAAACACTAGTAAGACTATTAAGAAAAACACCTTTAGAACTACTAATAAGAAGAAGTCTAGTATCCCTAGTTATACTAAAGTTATTAAGCGCTTTAAAGAGGTAGTTAAAGACTATACTAATAACACCTTTATTTATAAGATTTATATTTAGCTAAAAGACTTTTATAACTATTATAAGAATAGTATTACTAACTAGTATACTTCCCTTTTATCTAATACTTACTTCTATTAAATAGTTACTACTTTTATAAAAAATATACTTTTTAAATATAAAAAGAATAAGCTTTAGTTTAGTAATCTTCTCTTTTATATAGTATTAATTAGCTTTACCTTTATATACTAGGTAAAATAAAGTAACTTTAAGGTTATAAGTACTACTAAGTTATATAAGCTAGTTATTAAGAAGTACTTTAATAGTATTTACTAAATTACTTAAAACCTATATAAAAAGGCTAAGAAATCTAAGTATCTAAAGGCCCTTATTAATAGCCTTAACTATTGACTTTAAAAGCTAACTTAGAAGGTTACTCTACTTAATAAGAAGGCTAATAACCTTAATATCTTTAATAGGTTTAAAGGTAATAAGTTTAAAGCCTTTATTAACAAGGTTACTAGTATAAAAGAGAAACTCTCTAATACCGTTAGGGATACTTACACGCTTACCCTAGCTTCTTAATCTACTTACGCCTTATTAGTAATAATTCCTTAGTATACTACTAGGTATATACGTTAACCTAACTTACTAGCTACTTTAGCTTAAGGTAGTAGTAAAAAGCGTTACACTATAGGAATTAATTTTAAAGATAATAATAAGTAAAAGAGGAATATATAGAATATAAAAGAAAAGTAATAAATAATATAGTAGATTAATAGTAACTTTTTTTCTATATTTTAGTATACTTAGGATAAGTGTTTTTTCTAAAGAGAGGTACTTATTATAGAATAAAATAGGTAGATAGGCTAGAGGATAATATCCTTATAGGTATATATACCTTTATATACCTATAGAGTATATAATCCTTTAAGCTACTAACCTCCTCTAGCTAGAAGGTTAACTATAAAGATACCTTAGTTTTAAGACCTACCTTTTATTTTATAACCTCTATTTAGTTTCTTTATTATTACTTACTTCTATTATTTTTTACCTTTACACTACGTTACTTTATAAGACGTTAGTATAATACTTTACTACTATTACAGCCCTAATATTCCTATTAGATCTAGAATAGCTACTAGGAGGGCTATATTACCTAGTAGCCTTTTACTTTTAAAAACTATCTTTAGTAAAGTATAACTACCTTATTTATAATAAGAAGCTTTTAGTAGTACTATACTATCTTAAAGCTTAGTAAGTAGAGTTATAAAGCGTAAAAGCCTTAAGAATCTTTATAAACTATAAGGGCTTAAAATACTTTATAAAGATATAATACCTAATAGAGAGGTAAAGTTACTAAGTAGAAAAGCTAGCCTAATATAACTTCTACTTAGAATACTAACTAAGTAAGAATATAGTAGTCCCTAATATACTATTATATAGGGAATAAGATATACCCTTTAGGTAGGATAATAAGAGAAAAAGAGGTTAAGTAGTTTAAGTTATTTTAGACTATATATTTCTATAGAAAACCCTAGCTAGAAGTCCCTCGGTGTAGTATATTAAGCTAAAAGATAACTAATTACTTTAAACTATAGTGTTTAGTAGAAATAATAAGTTATAACGCCTATAGGAAATAACTATAGTAAAAGATACTATATATTAGTAAGTATATATAGTAGTAAAAAACTAGCTTAAAAGCTTTCTACTAAATCTTTACCTTAAGGTATAAATTACTAAGTATACCTTTAATAACTATAAGCGCTTAACCTTTTAAAACTAACTATAGGTACCTAGAGGAGAGGAAGCTAATAACCTACTAAATAAACTTTAGACCTAAATTATTTAAGACTACTATAACTTTAAACTAATAAGTTACCTAAAGAAAAATAGCACCCTAAAGATTATCTTTAGGAAGTTCTTTTAGCTAAAATAGTCTTATAACGTAAGGAGATTTTATAGAAATTATAATATCTATAAAGAAATATATATTTAGTAGTAGGTAAAGAGGGGGCTCCTTAAGCCCCTCCTAATACCCTTTTAGCTAAGAAGTAAACTATTAATAGACTTTATAACTAACCTTCCCTTAGTAAAAGAAATAAAAGCTAAATATATATAGGTAATAGTAAATAAGCTAAAAAAGTTTATAATACTAAAAGAGATAACTATAATAAAAGTAGAGGTATATACTTAGTAGTTTATTACTAGCTACTACTAATTCTATAGTATATTAAAATCTATAGTAAGTAATAAAAAACTAAACTAAGTAAGCTACTTTTAAAAATAGTTTTATAAACTTATAGAGGTAAAGTAGCTTTTTAGTATTACTTACTATCTTTAAACTAATAGTAGTATAAAAAGATTTAACTAAAAGATCTAAGTAATACTTAAAGCCTATATATACTATATATAAGAAGATTAAAAGAAGCTACTACCTAATATATAGCTAGTAATTAATAATAGAGTTTTTAGTACTATTAGAATATCTTTTTTTTTTCTAAAGTATAGTTACTATATTAACTTACTACTAATTATAAAAAAAGAAAAACTACCTCTTATAAATAGTAAGTCTAAAGAGGCTAACTAGGTAGTCTACTAGTTAAAAGAAGTAATAGAATTTATATAGGCTATAATAGTAGTAGTATAATATAAAGCTAAAAAAACTATAAATAGAAAGTATAGCTTAGTAAAGTAGTACTAAGTAAGTAATAAGGTTTAGCTTTTTATAGTAAACTATATAATACTAAAACTAAGTAAGAAGTTATCTTAGTTATATAATAAGTATAAGGTTACTAGGATTATTTTACTATACGTTATTAAACTTAATATCTTTAGGTGTATATACCTATACTTCTATATAGACTTACTATAGAGGGTAGTAGAAAACCTACTCCTTAGCTAAACCTAAATAGATAATTAGCTACTTAATATAGTTAAAAATAGGTAATAGATTAGTTAACTACCCTAAGCTAAAGCTATAGCTAGTAGTGCTACGCCTTATAGGCTAGTATTAGGTAAAGCTACTATAGACTAACTATATACTAGCTAACTAGTAGATTATAGTATCTCTAGTAGGATTTATAGTTAGGCTAGGTAATTTATAATAGCTACTTTATTTTATAATAAGTACCCCCTTTAGAATAAAATAATTATTATAAGGCGATTATATAGAAATAGAAAAAGGGAAAAAGAAAGAAATATAATAGCGTTATAAAGTAATATAGCGTAAAGATAAAGTAAAGTTAAAGTAAGTAAAAGTAAAAAAATTAAATAATAGTTATAAATAAAGTAGATATCTATAAAATAGAATAATAGTAAAAGTAACTAATCTAACTATATATCTTAGGCTTTTATAGCGCTATTCTAGCTACTATAGAAAGGGTATACCTAAGTAGTTAATAGTTATTATTATAGTTACTATTATTACTATATTCCTTAGAATATCTATTATTAGAATATCTATTAGTATATTCTTTACTATATCTATCTCTATAGTTATTAAAGTCTCTCTCTCTATTAGTATATTCTCTAACTATATCTATATTATCTCTATTTATATTTTTATTATAATCCTCTTTACTATCTATATAGTTATATTAACTAGGTAGGTAGTTAGGTTAGCTAGTAAGGTATAAATAGTAGGATAGCTAATAGGCTAGCTAATAATATGTTAGTTAGCTAGGTAGATAATATATAGGATAATACGTAGGCTAGCTAGGCTAATATATAGGCTAACTATATAATTAAGTAGCTATATAATAGTCTACTAGTAAGCTAGCTAGCTAGGCGTATAAATATTTATATAGTTAGACTAGCTAGGCGTATAGGTATAAATATTTAACTAGCTAAGTAGGCTAGTAGTATAGCTAGAAGTATAATAGCTAGCTAGGTATATAGGTATATAATTTATCTAGCTAGCTATATTATTACTCTATATAGCTAAATAATTTCTTATAGTTATAGTAATATTCCTTAGTATAAATTATTTTATTATTATCTTTATCCTAAGGACTAGTCTTTACTATATAGCTAATATTATTATTATTATCTTCTTTATTATCTTCCTTATTATCTTCTTTATCTAAAGTATCTTAACTATAGTACTAAGTAGCTTTATAATATAGTAGTAGTAGTAAGTAGTTATAAAGCTAGCTAACTTACTACTAAAGAGATTAAATCTCTTCCTCTTATTCTTAAAGTTACTAGTAAACGTAAGATTTACCTTTAGGTAGGTTACTTCTTCTATATCTAGGGTGTAGTTAATATAGCTAGACTAGTAATATAAGTGCTTTAGTAAAGGTAGTTATAAGTAATAATAAAGGCTATAAAGGTAGGTAATAAGTACGCTAGGTGTATACTAAAAGTAGTATTAGTAGTAATAGCTTTATATATCTTATTAAGTACTTTAGGTAATAACTTATATAGAGATTATATATATAAAGGACTTACTTATTAGTCTTCTACTAAGGTTTTTCTTTATCTTATTAAGCCTAAATTATAGCTATTTTTATATAAAGGGCTTTAATAGCTATATTAAATTTTATAGCTAAGAAGAAGACTAGTAATACTAGTAATATAGATTACTTACTTATTAATAGGCTAGAGGTTAGTAATAAGACTATAGAAAGTAATAGTAGTAACAGTAAAGTTAATAAAGGTAGTAAGGGCTAAAATAAAGCTAGTAAAAGCAGCTTATATTCTAAAAGATAGTAGAAAAAGGTATTTTAAGATATAAAGTCTTAATAGTAAAGTTAGTAGTAATAGGTATAGTTATTTATATATATATAGTAGAATAACGTAAATTTTAAGAGAAATTAAGCACTATACTTCTAGTAAGGCTTTAGCTAGTAACTCTATTACTATTATCTCTTAAGTGCCTTAATTAATAGTAGCTTTAGTAGTAGTAGATTTAACAGTATAATAGGTAAAAAAGAGTATAAAGAAGGGTAGTAAAAGTAAGGTTATTAGAAGTAAGGTTATTAGCTAGAGGGATATTAGCTTTAGCTAGGTAGGTAGTTATTATAGTGTAGGCTGTAGGTAAATAACTCTACTAGTAGGCGTATATTAGTAGCTAGGCTAGTAAAGAAAATATAGGCTTCTAATTAGTTACTAAAGATAACTAATTAAATAGCTTTTTAGTAATTAGCGTATTTACCTCTTATTATAAATTTAATAGTAGTAAAGGGTTAATATCCTATAGTATTATAACGTAGTTATCCTACTACTTAATATAGTTAAAAATAGGTAATAGATTAGTTAACTACCTTAAGCTAGAGCTATAGCTAGTAGTACTAAGCCTTATAGGCTAGCACTAGGTAGAGCTACTACAGACCAACTATATACTAGCCGACTAGTAGATTATAGTATCTCTAGTAGGATCTATAGTTAGGCTAGGTAATTTATAATAGCTACTTTATCTTATAACACTACTACTAGTAATTAAAGTAGATAGTAAAAAGTAGTACTAAGTTAAATATATATTAGTAGTAAGATAGAAAGTTATAAAGTAAAAAATAACTAAAAAGGTATTAGTATATTAAAAAGAATATATAAACCCCTCTAAAGAACTAATTAACGCTATTATAAAGCTTATAGCACTTAATAAGTATAAAGTAAAATATAGTAATATTATAGATAATAATAAAGACCTAGCTTATACCTATTAGACCTACTAGTAAGATAAAGAGAGGGAGTAATATTATAGGCTAGTACTTAGTATATTAGCTTAGGCTTTACCTAAGCTACTACGCCCTATTAGCACCCTACTAGCGCACTACTAGCGCTCCCTCTATACTATATAGACTAATAAATAGGATTTTCCTATTTTTCTCTTCCCTTTCTAAGTTAAAAGTAGATAGTAATAAAGGTACTTTACTAGTTAAACGTATTATAAAGCTAGCCCTTTATAGTTTTATAATATAAGAAGATTCTATAGGAATTATAACGTTTATAAAGAAATATATATTTAGTAATAAGTAAAGAGGAGGCTGTTTAAGCCCTTTTTAGTACCCTTTTAGCTAAAAAGTAAACTATTAATAGACTTTATAACTAACTTTCCCTTAGTAAAAAGAATAAAAGTAAAATATATATAGGTAATAGTAAATAGGCTAAAAAGGTTTATAATACTAAAAAGGATAACTATAATAAAAGTAAAAGTATATACTTAGTAGTTTATTATTAGCTATTACTAATTCTATAGTATATTAAAATCTATAGTAAGTAATAAAAGAATAAACTAAGTAAGCTACTTTTAAAAATAGTTTTATTAACTTATAGAGGTAAAGTAGCTTCTTAGTACTACCTACTATTTTTAGACTAATAGTAGTATAAAAAGATTTAACTAAAAGATTTAAGTAATACTTAAAGCCTATATATACTATATATAAGAAGATTAAGAGAAGCTACTACTTAGTATATAGCTAGTAATTAATAATAAGGTTACTAGTACTACTAAACTATCTTTTTTTTTTCTAAAGTATAGTTATTATATAAACCTACTATTAGTTATAAAAAAAAAAGACTACCTCCTATAGATAGTAAGTCTAAAGAGGCTAACTAAGTAGTCTATTAGTTAAGGGAAGTAATAGAATTTATATAAGCTACTATAGTAGTAGTATAATATAAAGCTAAAGAAACTATAAATAGAAAGTATAGCTTAGTAAAGTAATACTAAGTAAGTAATAAGGTTTAGCTTTCTATAGTAAACTATATAATACTAAAACTAAGTAAAAAGTTATTTAAGTTATATTATAAGTATAAAGTTACTAAGATTATTTTACTATATATTATTAAATATATATTATAAGGTATATATAATATAAGGCGTTCATTACTACCTATAATTAACGGCGTTATTTTTTTATAATAGTTATAAGCCTAGTTTACTTTATAAGCCTTATACTAGAATAGTTAAAGGTAAGTATAGTTAGCGTCTAAGTGTTATAAACCCTATAAGTTTAAGTCCTATAAACACTATAGACATCCCTTAATTATAAATCTAAAGGGTTTATAAGCTTCCCTATTAACCTAGTAATTATATAGATAGTTAGACTATATAGATAGGATCTCTATAATTTAAAAGGGTGTATTATAAGGTATATATAATATAAGGCGTTAATTACTACTTATAATTAATAGTGTTACTTTTTTATAATAACTTAATATCCCTAGGTATATATACCTATACTTCTATATAGACTTACTATAAAAGGTAGTAAAAGACTTACTCTTTAGCTAAACTTAAATAGATAATTAGCTACTACTAGTAATTAAGGTAGATAGTAAAAAGTAATACTAAGTTAAATATATATTAGTAGTAAAATAGAAAGTTATAAAGTAAAAAAAGACTAAAGAGGTATTAATACGTTAGAAAGAAAATATAAACCTCTCTTAAGAACTAATTAATATTATTATAAAGCTTATAGTACTTAATAAGTATAAAGTAAAATATAGTAATATTATAGATAATAATAAAGACCTAGCTTATACCTATTAGACCTACTAGTAAAATAAAGGAAGAAAGTAATATTATAGGCTAGTACCTAGTATATTAGCTTAGGCTTTACCTAAGTAACTATACCCTACTAGCGCTTAACTAGCGCCTTACTAGTACTCCCCCTTATACTATATAAACTAATATAATAGGATTTTCTTATTTTCTTTTTCCCTTCTTAAGTTAAAAGTAAATAGTAATAGAAGTACTTTACTAGTTAAATACGCTATAAAGCCAGCCCTTTATAGTACTACTAATAGGTTATTTAACCTTATAGCCTACTACTAATAGACCTTATAGTCTTATAGTTACTACCTATATAGTCTTAAGCCTAGTCTAGTTAAATTACCTAGTAGGCCTTCTTTAGAACCCTCTAGAGGACCTCTACCCTTTTTACCTAGCTATTTAGGTTAGTTTTTATTTTTAGTATCCTATTAGTAATAACACTAGCTTATAACCTAAGGAGTAACTAGTAAAAAGCCTATATTACCTAGACTCTCTTTAGTAGTATATCTAAATACTTTACCTCTATAGTATTATACTAGTTTATAAACTACTTATATATTTAGTTAGCCTACTACCTTATAAAGCTTATCTAACTAAGTACTTCTTATACCCTTATATTTTTATTTACTAAGGGGTTTTTTAACTAAGCCTTTATTACTACCTAGGTAATTCTTTTTATACTACCTTAGTACTAAGCTAATATATAGTTAATTTATTACTAGTAGATAGGTTTTATAAAGTAGCTAGTAGTATAAACTACTTACTAAAGGTTTCTTATAATATTAAAGATACTAAAGTAGCTACTTAGCTAGAAAAGAAACTTCTAAAGCTCTAACTAATCTTACTTCTTATAAACTAAGGCTAGTAGCCTTCTACTAAGGATAGCTAATAGAGAGGGCTAGTAAGCTACTAGTTAGGTAGTAGTAGGTATATAAAAAGCCCCTTATATATCTAAGGCCTAGATCTCTTAAATCTTCTTCTTCTTCTTAGTAGTAGCTATAGCTTTAGCTAACTAGTACTTTAGCTTTACCTTACTTATATCCTTAAGGTTTAGTAATAGCTAGGCTAGTAATAATTAAGCTAGTAATAATTAGGCTAGTAATAGCTAGGTAGCTATCTTCTTAGTTAGATTAAAGCTAAGGCTTAGCTAGGTAGTAATAAATTATATATATATATTATTATATTATTACTTTAATAGTTAAAGCCTCTATAGATAGGTAGAGATTTAAACGTATTAGAGGTGCTAGTAGTCTAAGTAAAGAAGTTAATAATAGGGACACTTAGCTAAAGGTAGAGGTAGTAGTGTAATAATATTTGAATCTGCCCTTACTATTATGGGTGAAATAAGGGTTTTATCCCTTATCTATCTGACTAATAGGGGCCTACCGGCGGCCCACCGGATCCCCCTTGTCAGGCACCTGACAACAGTGTGAGGTGACGAGGTTGGTTCGCCGACGTTGTTGAGGTTAGATACAGTTATGAGGCGGCGACCACTGAACTCTCTGCGAAAGGAATTGAATTGATAATGTAATTTCAGGTAGTAATTAGTATACTGGATAAAACTTGGGTAACTTAGGTAACTTGGATAATTAGTACTTCTTGCTTGGTGATTCCTGCTAAGTAAAACCGTAATTGTATGAAGTATCGCTATGGCCTCTGATATTGTTACATTGAGGATATCCCCTACCGCCTGCCCTGTAGGTAATAGGGTTTATTTCCTCTCACTGTTAACGTTATTATTACTTGTTTCTTCTTGTTGCTAACGTTGGTATCGCTCAGTTGCATCGTTGAATTAGCAAAGCGGAGAAGAACTCTATATCTGAAGAGCGCCCTATGATTGTTGTTGCTGACGACGACGACAGCAGCAGCGGCGGCGGCAGTAAGAGAAAGCACCTACCACGGCGTTAAGCAAGGCAACCAGCAAATTCTAGTGCCTCTAATTACTTAACAGGTACCTCTACACCGCGTGGCCTTCTAATTTAGTGCTTCCTATTCTAAGCTAAAAACTTGTCAAATAGGCAAAAGAGTGGATCCTTGACTTGTTGCACATCTGGATTGTTAGGCTATGGAAGTACTAAGTTAATAGAACTACTGTCTCAACCCCCTGTTCAAACCTCTATTTAATACAACAGCGTTAGGGCTGTAAATATACAACGTTTCACACTTTCTATATCACGGCCGAGGTTTGCCGAGGCTCACTATTTCCAACTTGTGAGTAACAGCTCAGGCAAGTCTAGCAAAATGAATGTCAAGCCTAAATATAACTACACTAGATAGTAAGAAAAAGTCTAGTGTTGCAAAATCAACGCCTTTTTTGCAGGCAGCAATCAATGCCTCGTATGATTTATAGTTAGTTTCGACCACACCTATTGGCTGTGATCTTCTCGTCGCCAATCGCCTAGCGGCCATGCCAGGGCTGATGTAAGCAGTGCACAAAACCACTGGAAAACTGCTCTGGACGCCTTTCTGAACCGCCAAACCGAATTCAGCTATAATCCCTAGGCCAGAAACGTTCGCCGGAGTTATGCAATGTAGATTTCTGGATCGGTAGCTGGGATAGGCCGGGACAGCTATAGACCTTAGTTATTGCTAGCTTTTTGCCATACATTCTGGCATTCTAAAAACCATCTCTAGTTGCCTGGCGACGAGAAGATCATGGCCATATCCGACCGCAACCTGACTACCTGACTGTGTCAGGATTACCCCACACGGGGGATGAAACCTTTCTAGTTAATTATATAACTTAGGCAATAGGCCTCTAACTATTATAGCCTTACTGTATATAACCCCCTTAATATTGACAGGTTCTGAGTTAAATTAGCTAATCTGTAACCCTGAGATCTGTAAGGTTTTCCAGAAGCTTGCAAGGGTTCCCAGGCCGAGGAAATTGATACTTAATTCACACACTCGCTCAATCTTACGTCCTGGGGTAGACATTGCACTTTTCTACTCATCATAAGTCCGCTCTGTCTTTCACCCTTACTCTTGTTTGGCCTATCAGTCGTTTCAGACAAGTGCAGTACGATGCGCCCTGGTACCATGCAGCCCCGCTCTCTCTTTCTAGCGGGTTTATTTCTTGCTGGCACACGTCTTTTTGCCGCAGCTACAGTTCCAGATGCCTATGCACAAAGACGCGACAATGGAGCTACATATGATAACTCCTACTTCGTTGTCCAAGGCACATGGAAATGCAGCACAAGTCAATTAGCTATAATTGAGAGCAGTATTAAAGAGGCGCAAGAGCTTGCTACAACAGCTGTAAATGCGCTTAAAGTTAAAGGTGTCGAAACATCAGAAGCATTCCACGTCTGGTTGGGAATAAGTAAGCATCTGTATTTCTATGATAACGAGATCAATATAACTTGATGGAAAAGTGAAGCTGATAGATACCAGGTAATGCTACTCCCCAATCGGTGAATACTATACTTAAAAACCACTTTGAGACCGCTTTTTCACTTCTACCTAAACCTGATATTCCAGCCGCATTTCGATGGACAAATGCAGCCGAGTTCAAGGCGCCTCTTGGCGAGCCGCCCCTAACAAATGATTCTCTCGTTTGGGGCTGTCCACCTCTTGCAGACCAGGGTGGCCAAATATGTCGTGAAAAAGTCCAGGCTTCCGTTGCAAGGGTTAGAGGCGTCGAAAACGCACCTACCATGTTGATCCTCTGCCCCGAATTCTTCGAGGTGGATGTTACAAACGCTCAAATGATAGAGCTATACAAAGCATCCCTCAGCAACGGCGACTTTTCGAAAGGCCAGATCTTGATTCATGAGCTTCAGCACATGTTCAAAACAACGTTTCCTAGTCCGCCTCCTGCCGACTTAGATGAGCCACTGCCCGATACATTTGGTAATAAGGGCTGCTATTCCGCAGGATGGTAAGTTTCTGCCTACAAGCCGCCTTCTATTGTTTATTTTTGCTTATAGCTGACTCCTGTATTTTCATAGTTGTGCTCGTCTATCGGATTCTCAGAAGGTTCAAAATGCCGAGAACTTTGCCATGTTTGCGCTCGACGTTAGTGCATTCCCAGAGCTTGCAAAGCCAGGCTCTGATTTTGATCCTTGTGATCCCGAGAACAGAAGGCGGTCTTTGTTACGTCGTCAAAACCTGCAACTTCCACCGACTGTTGGCAGCGTAAAAGAAACACCAAGCCAATCTCCTACAAGCGCACATACCTTGTCTGAATCTTCGCCAAGAAAGGTCAATTCTAGCACAACCAACCCGGGACGATCAAGGCCTAGCTCTAGCTTTGTTACGTCTTTGACAGCCAGTGGAAGCCGTTCTTCTCAGTCATCTCGCTCTTCCACATTCATCCCGACATCCCTATCAGCAACAGTAAGCTCCTCTCATGGGTTAAGTAGCTCCACCCCGACCCTACCGTCAACTACATCTGCAGCTACGACAGTCACTGTCAGTGGCGGTGCTACAATTCCTGTTGTTATTGGTATGTTGGTTACAGGAGGCCCTGGTGGAGGGTTCATAACTCTAGGTGGAGCACTGGTAGCCATCGCCGCTGGTCAAACTATACTCGTTTCCCAGTCAACATTCAGTAAGAACGATCCTCAAAAGCCCACAGCCAAGATATCAATCACGGCGTCACCAACCACACGAGTGACAAGTTCTTCAACGTCAGAGGCAACAACTTCAAGCTGCTCGCCCGAGCCCCCAAGGAATTTCGACTCCAAAGCACCAGGAGTTGATTGTTTGGACTTGTCAAAGGCTAGCTTTAATGATTTCAATAGCCTTTTTGCCGGTGCTGTGTTCGGCGATGGCCCTCTATTCAACGATTCAGCTGCCGCTTCAACCAGTACCATCAGCACCTCCATAGCACCTACTACGACAGCGCCTCCTCCACCTCCACCTTCTTCTTCGCCTACTGTAGTCTACACGGCCCAAGAGTCTGCACCTGGGGGCACGGGAGCCTGTTTCCCTGGCTCTATTGATGTTAATATCATCCTCGCAGGCCAAACGGAATTCAAATATCAGTTTACTGTAAGAAATTATCGAGCTACCTCATGCTAATCTTCCTAAAGCTACACAGCTAACAGCCATAGTTGGACTCCCCAGTAAGCAAGTTTACAGTTGGTGACAGTTCGTCATTTGGCCCGTTCCTCTTTGAAGGTTCAGGCCTCTCAGGTAGCGGTAGTTTTACTATGGGTACTGGGGATACACCCTTTAAACTCTGTCTTACTAATAATGGGGACCTTGTTGCAAACATAAAGCTATCAATATTCTTTGAAAAGTAGGAAATAGAAATTATAGTTTTAGAAGATAAGAGACAGTTTTCACAGTAGTATACAATTATATAAAGCTCTTCATCTATAGGCTAGTAAAAAGACATAATATAGCTAGTCATATCTCTTAAGGTAAACTTTATATATAAGATTAGTGTTCACTGCTGTTCTAACTAGCAGAAGCTAACTTTTTATTCATTTATATTCTATTAACGTACTCAGTACTTAATACCTATTTACTAGGTATAAGAGAGTAAAGCAGGATTTCCTAATATTTATAACTAATATTATTTATTTCACGGTGGACCCATATAAAGGGAGATCAATGATAGTCTTTTCCGCCAACTACTTTATATTACCCACGACAGTCTGGACCCGTGAAATACTCAACGTGATCAAGGTATCTTTTAGAGAAAGCAGTGGAATAGAAGCGCAACACATTGTCAGAAAAAGATGACTGCTTACAACAGTACTACTCATTGCCTTTTTAGTATAGTTCGGCTAGTAGGATATTTAGCAAGCGAGTGCCAAGGTGGTATCAAAGAAAAAGTGTGAACATGAGTATTATATACGATGACAGCCCCCTTTTTTCCAGCCCCCGGTTGACCAACCGGTAGACAGTCGCATTCTTATGGTGGTATTAAGATGATTCAAGGTCCTTCTCGGAATTCCTTAGACGGTCTTCTCGGGGAGAGAGCTGTGAGCGGAGCTGCTGGGGACGCCCTCGTGACTGCTCGGCACAATGTCGGAAACGTGGCGGGTGACCTCGACATAGTCGTAGGCGAACTCGCCGAGCTGGCAGTCGTCCAGGCCGAGGTCCTCATCGTCGGCATTGACGCGGAGGCTGAGGCCTGGGACCAGGTTCATCAGGAAGAGGATGAGGCAGGTCAAGCCGAACGACCAGGCGAAACCGGCGACGGAGCCAGCAAGCTGGTACCCGAGCTGAACGTAGTTTTGCTCGATCCAGCCGCCGGCAATTGCGCCTTCCCCAGCGAGAGCACCGTCAAGGGCAGCAATGTAGGAGCTAAATTTACTGTTAGCGGGAGAGCTAGGGGTGCGAGGATGTAGCAATGGAAACTTACGCAGCAAAAACACCAGTGAGTATGTTGCCGACAATACCACCAATGCCGTGGACAGCGAAAACGTCCAGGCCGTCGTCAATGCCGAGCACGAACTTGAGCTTGGTGCCGAAGTTGCAAGCAATGCCACCGACGATGCCGAAGATGACGGCGGCCCACGGGGTGACGAAACCGGCACCGGGCGTGATAGCGACGAGGCCGGAGATGGCGCCGGAGCAAAAGGCAATGGTGGACCATTTCTTCTCGAGACGGTAGTCGAGAAGCATCCAGGTGACACCGCCGACACCGGCAGCGAGGTTGGTGTTGAAGCAGGCCATGACGGCGCGAATGTTGGCGGCAAGGGCGGAACCGCCGTTGAAGCCGAACCAGCCGACCCAGAGGAACACAGTTCCGAGGACGACATGGGTAACGTTGTGGGGGCGGTAAGGGAGGCCGTGGACTTTGCTGTAGCCGGTGCGCTTGCCCAGCATCAGAGAGTAGGCAAGGGCGGCGGCACCAGAGGAGATGTGGACGGGGGTACCTCCGGCGAAGTCGAGGGAGCCGAGGGTGAAGAGCCAGCCGTTGGCGTTCCAAGTCCAGTAGGCAATAGGGTCGTAGACAATGGTGGCCCAGACAAAGGCGAAGACCATGGCGGGAAGAATGCGGCCGCGGTCAGCAATGGCGCCGAGGGCAAGGGCGGGACTAGAGATTGGTTAGATATCAAGTCATGGGCGCACGCCATGTGTTTCAGTTGATCAGGTGGGACTCCGCCCTCCGGACTGAACTCGAACAGACATGTCCTTTTTTCGTTCTTGGATCGAGATGTGTAACTCACGTAATGGCAGCGAACATGCCCTGGTACAAGCAAAAGAGAATGTCCGGGAGCTTGGTGGAACCCACAGAAGGCTGGGCGACGACGTCCTTCAGTCCAAAGTTGGACATGTCACCGAGGAAGACGGAGCCGGTGTGGGAGAAGGTCAAGGTGTAACCCCAGAAGAACCATTGGAAGCCCACCACTCCGACACATATCATCGATATCAATATCAGGGACAGCGCCGACTTTCGACGAGCGAGGCCCGAGTAGAAGAAACCGACACCGGGGATCATGAGCAGCACGAGAGCTGAACAGACCATGATCCACGCCAGGTCACCGGACTATTCCCTTGGGAGTTAGATGTGCACACAAAAGCGAAACGATGTAGGGCCCCCATGCGAACTCACCTCGTAGAAGACATTGAGGTCTTCCACCCCAGAAGAGTAACCGGCGTCGGCCTCTCCCTCCGTGCCATTGTACGGAATTGTGTAAAGACCGGCAGACATGATGACGGTTGCGTGCCGGCGCGTATGCGGTCAACGAGGTTGAGCTGCGCGCGGTCCGGTACCTCTGGAGATCTTCCACTATCGCAGGGGCAATGATGCTCGGATGCGGCGAACAGACGTCGAAAGAGGAGGGCCGAGATGAGATACTGCAGGGAAAAGAAGAGGAAAAGAAAGGGGGGAGGCGGGTGTCTTGAAGTGTGCGCCGGGAGGCCAAAGGCTAAATAATCAGAAGGAACATGGACTGGACCCTGGGCGTTCCATTGTTCGGAGCCCTCTAGGTGAGCTGGCCAAGGTTGCTGTAGTCATCTCTGGATGGATCCGAACAGGGTAGGGATAGGCAGCCTAGACCGCTGGCGCGGGTAAGATTGGAGAGTTCGGACAAAGTAGTGATGATTTGGGACAGGGAAGAAGCTCATTGCCCAGTTCTGTATTCGTCTGTTTGGAACACCAATAGCGCAAGGCCAAGGGGTGGGCAGCAAAACATAAAAAAAACGGACCAGATGGATTCGAGCTGCAGAGAAGGGAGAGGAGGGGAGGGCCATAATCTGGAAGGACTACGGAGTATTACCCAGTACCCCATTGTCTCCGGAGACGAGACGGGCATGTTCCTCTGCCAGTATGGCTGCATGACGGGTGGTACGAGGCTGGCTGGTCGCTGAGAGCTCCATGGAAAGGTCTAACCCACGTCAACGGCGATGTACCTATTGCGTGCACCACATGTTTAGTGACCCATGTACCTGTACACATCCCCCCCCCCCGTGCTTCCAGGACCATGTGGGTCGTCTAAATATGTGGACACTGATAAGAAACTTGGAGACAGGCCATGGTGGATGGTGGGCAGGGACGGGGCACTCGGCTCGAGGCCATTTCAAGTCATCAAGGGAGCTGGGGGTGTAAACACGTTGGCGGAAAACTTGCACACCAAACGTTTCCTCCTCCGTTTTTGAGATGGGCTCTCCATTCATTACTGGAGTCCCCGGAGGTTTAGCATTAAGAATTGAGGAGACAGGATAGCGCGACGTGGCCAGGACGTGGCTTGAGCTTTGCTGATCATCCGTTGCTGGTCTGCCCCCGGTGACAAAGTCAAGATGATTTCGGAGGATAGCCCCCTCGATCCGTCCGTCGTATGTTGACATTGGACGCTGCATGTTCGGCCGCGACAAAGGTTTCCAAATCTCCCACAGCGCCCGCTGTGCGACGTGGTCCATACATGTTGGTGCGGACATGTCTGGAACCGAGACAGCCAAGACTGCAGCGAGCAGGCGATCAGGGCGGTTGGAGATGAGGAGAGTTTACGACGTACTCCTTACACTCGCTGTTGGAAAAAACGGCCTGCAGCACCTCAGAAACACGACGGTGAAAAACGCATCCAAGAGGCACAGTCAGTTGTCAGCGTTTCATTCGCCCCGCCTGCCATGTAAGTCTTACCCATGGTCTCCGGTCGCTTGGCCGCGGCCGAGTGGAGGCGATCTCGGCGGTGACAGGCTGGGCCGCGGAACGGGGCAGATGCCCCCTTTGGTTGACCGGGGGCGTGTTCCGCAGGCGACGGTGGCATTCTCCCTAACACAATGCAGCAGCAGATGAGGAACCTGCCTCTACTGACGTCTTGCTGGTTCGGTTTGGAGGTATACGGTAACCACAGCGGCTGGGCATATCTAGCTGACACGTCTGGGCCTAGGGCGCTGGCCAGGGCCCGGCAGGTCTTCCGAGAATCAGGTTGCGCGTTAATTAGTGAGCTCTGGATGCGTTCCAGAAGGCTTCCGGGTAGAGACGCGACCGGAACCTATTTGCGGAGAGCCGCCGATAGCCATGCCTGTTCGTATAACGCCAAACATCACATCCTCAGCACGGCAAATGGTTAATAGAACAATGCGTATGCCCGAGTTATACGACGTAGCTGGCAAGGTCTTTGTCGCCCGTGGTCTGATGGAGCGGGTGATCAACTTCTTGGCCAGCAAGCCGCAGCACCGGCTCGCAACCGGTCGCATCCTGGATACTTTTCCCCTACTTGATCAGAAAAGGAATACAAATCCTGAATCTACTTGACGCAGCTGCACACGCTTGGTAATTGCTGCGGCTCACGGATCTGCAGCAGCCCGCCGTTGGGGTTTGACGAGATTATCTTGGTGCCATGTGCGTGTTTGCTGCGACGTCAAGGTTAGGTTGAAGCGTGTCACAGTGATTGGAAGACTTTCTTTCCCACCCAAACATACTCGCGGTTTTCCCGGATACGCGGGAACAAGAAAAAAAAACTGTTTTAAACGATATGCCGCCCTCTACGATGACACGCAGACAAGATGATGGTGTCAGGAGAAGAAAGCCCAATGTCGCAGATGCATGGTCGTGGCGGTGAATCGTTAGCATGGTTTGTGAGCCGCCTAGTGTATTACCCACGGCGAGGGGGAAATGGTCTCCGTCTCGGACGAGTAGCGGCCGAACGGCTAGTCTGCGCCCACAGGAGAGCTCGTCGGATGGGGAGACATGTCGGCCTTTGGGAACGGTATACCAGGCGGAGATCCAGTATACAGACTTCTGCCTCCTTCTCGTTGTCATAAACGTATCCGTACAGTGCCTTAAAAAAAAACAGGCCGGGAATCCTGCAGGTCCACCAGTAGATAAGGTGGCCGGCAGGGCGTTCCGGTGGGCTAAATGAGTGTGGTGGCTACGTGTGATGGGCAATACCTATACCTAAGGTAGGAGCAGAAGGCCGAATCTGAGTAATCGTAAACGCTGCGCAATCTGATCCAGGTTGAGGATGCCTTGCTGAGCATTTTGCACCAGACTAAGCATGCACAGCTACCGCGGATCAAGGCAAGCCAAAGTGCATAGGGCGGTGCTCGCTCGTGGGGGGAGGGGCTCGATGGCCGGGCCACGATAGCTGTTTCCCTATCAATGAATGAGATCCCGTGCCGAAGCAGGATTCGCAAAGTCATTTGGGATCGATAGCGCGTGTTTTCTTATCGGTACCACGGCGAGGAAGTGCAAGATGTGGCGTCCCGAGGCGTTGATTGTGGGAGTCTCACGGGGCAGCATGAATGGATGCCAAGTCCAACAACCTGATGAGCTGATGAGCCAACTGCCATGTGATATCGCGGATTGTCCTAAAGAGGGCTGCATAGAGGTCGTTCTGTGGGAGGGCGACTTTTGTGCGATTGACGCTGTATCCGTAGATGCTTCAAGAGCACGGGCATTTGTGTCGTCCATGCACCAAACGTGTACACGTATACAAAGTATACTTACGCGTACTCTGTATTTTAGCATCTACATACTAAGTACGTACCCAGTATCCGTATTGAGGCGGGAAAAGGGAGAACATACGGCAGCCTGCAGGACCAGCTGCCTGCTTTCTGTCCCCATCCTTGACCCTTCCTCTTTTCCTCGACGGAGCCTGCCCTCAAGGTTTCTGGCTACCTACCTCGTAGTAAGGTAACCTGTGAGTACGTATCCGAAGACAACCTAGGAATGTATCTCTGGATAGATACGGACCTTTGTACCGCAAAGCCAAAGGAAAGCAACACAAAGAGGGAAGTTGCCCCATCCGACCACGACTTGAATTGCTCTTGCCTTGGTGGAATAAGAGGTGACATGGAAAGTTGCGAGATTCGTCCTGGACCACGGCCGGCTGTCCGTCCATTTGGAGAAGCTGCCATCAGGTTGAAGCATCCTTCATTGGTCGGCATTTCTTATCTCTCGGCACGGTGGGTCCACCCTTGTTAGCGTCATCTTGGCGCTGATAAGGCGAGGACAAGGTTCAAAGGCAGGGACCAGTCAATGGTGGGACCTACCTACCTGGATTTGGTACGCGACCCCATTTCGGGCATGTCACCGTTTCAACGGTCGCCCCCCTTGACAGTACTTTGTTGGTTTGCCATTTTCACCCTGCACATCACGAGTCTGTCTCGTCCTTCATTTCCTTACATTCATTAAGAAGCACCCTGATGTAAGTTTATCCTTGGTATCTGATGACGCTCTTCATCGTTCCAGATCATTGGCGCCATGGCATCTCCAATTTGCCAGAATACAGACAACTCAACTAACCAAAGCTGCGTCGCATTGTTGACCGACATGTGTATCTAGATTCCAAGGCTTCCTTCCCGCCGGCGGAAGTCCATTCACCCCCCCCCCCCCCTACTTAGGTTCGCTGGTTCGTTGGCTCCAGACGGGTGTCCATCCAATTCAACTTGGCGCTAACAGCAACTACTCTTGGCCAAAGATGCCGGCTATGGCGGTTTCTTTCGGTCATGTCGATACCATGTCTCGAGGGCATACCGTCAGATATCGACGAGATAAGGCGGCATCCGCTGATTAGCCAAAATCTTCCTACCGAGTTCTTTTATCTTATGTTTCTTCACCAGCCCTATCCGATTGCTATCGGCTCCATGCCGTCCTGAAAGTGGAGCAGGTTCACTACTCGCGTCTCTTGAAGTCTCGTCCCTGTCCTTTACCATTCTCCAGAGCACAGCAAACTGTAGTTTACAGCTTGGGATCGTCGTTTGTCTAGCCAAACATCGCTAGTTCGGTCCAGGTGACGAGCGCGGTTTCTATAGGTGACACGGCAGCCACCTCGGGACCTTCGATTAGAGTTCTTAGCTCTCAGTTGTTCATGCTCCCGTCGTCCCGTGGCCATGGTTCTGTCCCGCCGCCCTGCGTCTTTGCGGGCGTCTGTTCGCCCATTTGCTAGCATCGGTCGCCGCCTAACCATGCATCAACCACTCATACCAGCTGTATGTGTCCATTGACGGGCGCTCTCTGTTCACGTGCTTGCGGGCGCACCCAGCACTCCATCTATATATTCGCGTCCAAACTCCCTTCGTGCTAGTCGCGTAGACAGCTTTTGATGGTTGCGGCACATCTGTTTTCACGAGCGGCTTTGTCACCTTCTTGGTCACAGGTCAAGTCAGACTGAAGGTCATGTTGGACGAAAACTAAAGGTCTGTTGTAGAGAACAAAATACACTATCACACTACTATCTGACCATCAATTCCAATCTCACTTCGTGCTATTTTCCCAGCCATTCTTCATCGCCCTCCATCTGCTCGGGAACCGCTAAAACCTCAAACATCCGAAAATTCAACATGTATCTTCAGGATAAAGGCGTTCGGCTGCGGAGTTCATTTCGCTCGGTTTACGTACTGGTGTCTTGCGACTCTTGAAGCATGCTCTTGCTGAAATCCTCAAGCATCTTATCGACTTGCTCGATCACGGAGTGTTCCGTCAAGGCTTTTTCGAGCCAGACCTGGGCATCACCATTCCTGTCTGCCTTGAACTGTCTGTATCCATTGTCAATTGCCGTTTTGACAAGCTCGTCGGCTTTCTCCTGGATTTGAGACATTCCGTCAATGATCATTGGTGCCTGGGTTGTGAAGCGGAAAAGCGCATCTTGTCGGGCTTTGTCGATGCGCTGCTGTACGCGCTCGCGTTGACGTTCTCGAACATCGCTGACAATGGATCTGAGCTTTTGTTTGCTCAGATGCTGGGATTGTACCTCCGAGTCATCGAGGTGCGCTCCCATGAAGGTGATATCATGCAAGGGGGCGTCGTGATCTCCGGAATCAGCTTGATGCTCACTCTCCTGACCCTCTCGTGCTCTGATTGGAAGCGAGCCAGAAGTCTCATGAATCCGGTCTTTGTTGCTCTCATTACCCTGGGCTTCCTGTCCCTGTTTGGGCGAGCCGAGAAGCTGACTCTCGCCGGGTTTCTTCTGGTCTCGAGTATGGGATGTTCCCATCCGAGCGACCGGGTCAGGATCGACAGTTGCAAAAGATCCAGGTACAGAGTCCGCTTCCGACGAGAGACTGATGGATGCAATCATTGCTGGATGCTGAGAGATGGAAAAGTCGGAGGAGGAGTCGGTAGATGCATAAGTGGTGGGACTGTCCGCCTTGACCATCCGCTGGCTGGACTCCTCGGCAGAGACCGCGCCCTTCTAGAGCGTCTCCTCGATGCCAGAGTCGCCTGGCTTTTGGGCGTCTTCGACACTCTCGGTCGTCTCCGTCTCTACTGCATCAGCAGGCTTGGCCACAGTAGCCTTGTCCTCTCCCGCAGGCGTTTGATAGGAAGCAGGACCCGAGTAGGGCGTTTCCTCGTCTTGTGAGGCGATGAGTTTTGGCTCGATGGCATGCTCGCCTGCTTTCTGGGAGTCTTCGTGGCTCACGGTTGTCTCGGTCTCTTCCGTTTCCGTAGGCTTGGTTGCGGCGGACTTCTCTTGTAACTCGCGGGAGGCAGCCAACTCGGCCTGTCTCTTGGCTCTCAAAAGCTGGGGTTCGAAGTACCCGCTGTAGTGGTCGCTATACTCCAAAGGGCCAAAAGTATCCACCAACCATACCATGAATGGGCGGCATCTTACGTTTTCGTCAGGTTGCCAATCGGCGGGAAACCAACGGCAAAGGAAGAACAACATCAGCCTCTTATAACTGAACCGGTACCAGGGATGAATGGGTTTCCGATACCGGGAGTAAAAGTTGCGCGGTGGCTGACGAAGAGCGCCAACGCTGGAGTCCTTGTAGCCAACCAGCGAGACGCGCGGCCGTTCCAATTCCTCGGATCCGCGGCGGAAAGACAAGATGACATTCTCTGGGAAGATACCGGGGTGGTTGACGTTGACCTGGTACTGCCTGACAGCACCGTCCAAGAGATCTTTGATCACGCCAAGGCGAGTGTCCTGGTCCAACTCCTTGAGTTTCTTGACGTCATCGTCAACATTGAGATGATCTCCAATGTAGAAGTGCTCGCCGTCTTCGTTGGTCCACAACAGCTTTTGCAGACAGATGCCGTCGATGTACTCCAGAGCGATGACACCAACATGTCGAGTGCGGCCTTCATACTCGGGGTCGGTCGTTTGAACCTCAGCAGTCCAGCAGCCGAGCCATTCGGGTGCGAGATTGGACTTCCCAGTGAGGCCACGTCCGTGCAGATACTCGTACGCTCCAACTTCGTTGCTGAGGGCCATGTCTGCGCGAGCGGTAACCTTCCATTGCGAGTCAATGAAGCTGATGTTGCGGGGAAAGAACATGGGGTCGAAAACTTTGATGAAGATGAAGTTTTCGACTGCTGGATATGGGGAATCGTTGTTGCTGGGAGAGCCTGAAGGGACCTGGAGCACTTTGCACTTGAGTTTTTGAGTGCCGGGGGTGTATCTTCCACTGTTGTCACTGCGGATGGCCTCAAGAATCTCAACCTTCATCTTTCTCGACTCATCCTTCTGGATCTGACGGTCGAGTCTGTGCGGTTGGTTCTTCTCTTGGAAGACCATCTCCAGACGGGTAAGTTTCTGGTCTTCCTCTAATTGGGCTGTGTCCTCGTCCTTCAGGTCTGGCGGCATCGGGTAGTATTCCCATCCCCAAGGCTTGGGTGCCCTGTGAGGCGTAAGACTCAGACTTTGGCCAGGAGAATAGAGCTTCTCATGGTCAAGCGAGAGGGTGTGTTCGTCAAGAAAAGGCATCTTGAGAATCGTCGAATGTCGGGTGCAGATGAATCAGACGACTTTTCGAATCAAGTCGATGGCCTTTGCGTGATCTGGACGTTGGGTTAGCTCTGGCTGGAAAGTAAAACGGGGATCTTACATGGAGGCCGAGATCGAGGAAATCGGGGACTGAAGGGAACGGGACCTCGAGGTTGAAAGATGGTGTTGACAGAGGGAGGGAAAGGGAATTCCAAGGTATTAATGGTGGTGATAGGTTAGAAAGAGGAGGAGAGGGAAGAGAGAGAAAGGTGAGGTGAAGTGAGTTTATATCACCTTCTCACAATACCTTTTCGGGTCACCTGACAAAACAGGCTTCGCGAAACGGAGGGTACCTTCAGTTTTGACTTGGCTGCCTAATGTATGTTTGAGTCTTTCACGAAATTACCTTTTCCCATAAACTCAGCAATTTCTGCCTGCCGCAAGGCCTCGATAAGAAGATACCAGATACATACAGTCGTTTGTGGAAGGACTGCCTATTTTGCGTCTGCCTGTATTGCGTCTGCCTTCGCTCTGGGTAGGTAGCTTAGTTACTCACCCAGCAGGCAGGCACAGAATAACCACCCATCTCACCGCGCCTTACCACACTTCATATTAATACCTACCTTCATACCCAGGCCAGCACCGTCGACCCAGAAATACTATATCGCTACCTTCACAGTAAGCCCAACTGTTTCGCTTCTCGTTATCATGCTCTGCTAACCACTCAGTAATAACAGCTGTCTCAACGCTACGCAAAGCCCGGAGAACATGGATTCTACACCACCCATCGTCAAGGCAATCCGCGACGGTGAGGCCCTGCCATTTGTCCATAAGTCGCGGGATACTGGAAAACTCCATGAAGTAAGCGCATCCGCTAAGCATTGCGCACTGCCTATCCGCCTGATCCATGAAGAGGTCGACACTTGTTACCACACAAAGGCCGCCCACTTCATCGAAAACAACGAGTTCTCTCTTCTCAGCGGCCAGAGTGTCACCGCACCGGATCCGAGCCTGCTGTACCATTACACAGAGGCTGATTGTGCCAGGAGCATTGAAGCACACGTGAACGACCCTGTCGCAAAGACTCTCCTCGCAGGCTACAAGACGCCCAGACGCATGCTCGAGATGATCTCAAGATCACAGAACTCCACTACGGTGGTGATTACTGCTGCTGAGCGCATAATCACCGAAAAGACCAAGAACCCTGGTCAATCCGGAACGCTTACGCTGATTCCGGATTGGATTGCGCGATGCACGCTTTTGCAGTACAACGACAACAAGTCGACACAGACGCGCTCCAGTCTCGTGATGGAGTACAAGAACCGCGGGCTACTCCCGCGCCATGGCTTCGAGAAGGAGATGAACTTGGGGAACGAAAGGATGTGTTCCGAAACTCAAATGATCCCTTTGGCTTCGTCCATCACGATCGGCCGGGATCTGCCCGCCTCCACCTCCGACTCCGAACCGATGACTTGGTACTGGGAGGGCAATCAAGAAGAGCATGAGACCCATTAGGGACAGCTGTCGGACAATGAAGAACTCCAAAAGTCGTTCAGAGAGGCATCTTTGGAGGCACCAGAAGGCGCATTCGTTGAACCCCCAAACATGACAAGCGTTCTCGGCCCGCAGCCTGCCAGCAGCTTCAAGACATTGGTCAAAACTTGCATGTGGCAGGCAAGTTCATATGCCCAATTGCACCGTGCTCGACGGGTTGTGATGATCGACTGGGATACCTTGATCATCCTTAATTTCCGCGATATGGAAATGAAGGATAGCTCGATTGAGCAGCTTCGCGCGGGCCCCGGCGACACATGCTCGATTGTCATCAAGACCAATCTCAACGAGTTCCCCCGCGAAGTATTGGGCGCCTAGTTGTTGTCCATCGAGGAGGGAGGTGTATCATCAGGAGTGGAAGCGTGGAAATAAGTTAGCAGTAGATATTCAGCAATGAATACATGAACGATGTCACGGGTGGCACAATGACGAAGGGAAAGGGCAACAGTGACGAAGGGAAAGGGCAACTATCATGATGCATATTACCATCAAGGAGATCCACAGGAGACACAAATGCAAAAAGAAGAGTTGGATGTGACCGTGGCAGGGCTCGAACCTGCGACCTTCTCGGGATCAAGTGCACATACTTGTGAACGAGAAATCATAATCCACTAGAACACACAGCCGGTGGAGTTGCCATAGTACAGGCCGTTTTGGGCTTAAGTTGCTGACTGCCGCATGAGTGGGTTGCGGGCTTTTTCCTTCGCGGATCCATCCCAGCAATCCACCAACACCAAACCTCAAATCATCGCCGAGGTAAACTAATTCATCTTCCAGAATGACGTCCATGGGCAAACCATCAAAGGAGCCCTTCCGCATCCTCGTCTTCAGCAAGACGTCCGACTATCGCCACGACTCCATACCCGCCGCCGTCTCGGCTCTGGAATCTCTCGGTGCCCCCACCGGGCTCTTCACCGTCGACGCAAGCGAGGACGCCGAGGCCTGTATCACCCCACAGTCCCTCGTGGCCTATCGCACACTCGTCTTCCTCCATTGCACGGGGCCTTTTCTGAACGCCCGTCAGGTCGGAGCGCTGAGAGGCTACGTGCAGTCCGGCGGCGGCTTCGTCGGCGTGCACGGCGCCGCCGCCGGCCTTCTGGAGGATGACTGGTACGGCAGGCTGATCGGCGCGCACTTCGACCACCACCCGCCGCCCGAGGAGGCGACGTGTGTAGTCGAGGACCCGGGGCACTTCGTGATGAAGCGGGGCCAGCACCCCGGGAGGACATCGGGGGGAGCGGCCGATGTAACCCGGAAACGGTGGACTGACGAGTGGTACAATTTCACGTCGCACCCCCGGGAGAACAAGAACCTCCATATCCTTGTCCGGGGGGACCCGTCAACCTTTCAGGGTGGCGCCATGGGTGACGATCACCCGCTTGCATGGTGCCAGGAATTTGACGGTGGGCGATCGTTCTACTCGGCCCTGGGCCATTACGGGGAGTGCTACGAGGATGAATGGTTCATGGATCAGATTTTGAATGCCATTGTATGGACTGCTCGTCGCGAGGACGACGTGAGTCCAGACTCGCCGTCGTCCTCTGTCTGAGAAGTGTTGAGCAAACACCGAGAACATGGGGGCCCATAAGTAGCACGGAAAACGTGATGGGTATCTAAATGACCACGCCGTGAATTACACAAAAAGAGTATACGCAGACACAACAGGTACCAATGCATCTATCTGACTAGCCGGTCAACCGGTCGCCAACCCCTCCACTGAATCGCACCTCTAGCCTAGACTCGAATGGTTCAGACCAAATGTCATGCTTGAAGTCGGGAATATGTAGCAGGATGCCTAGTTCCTGACTCGTATACCAGCTGGCTCGGTCAAGGTTGCCGGAGCCCAGGCAGAGGTACTCCCTGTCGACGAGTGTCATCTTCAAGTGTGACACGACCGGCTCCTCAGGGTCCCGCACCGCCGTCGCCTGCAGGTTCGGTCGGTAGTAGTAAATGTCGAGGCGCCCGGGACGTTGCAGCTGAGACTCGGTGTCAGCCGACCGTTTCTGGTTCCACTCGGCGCAGGCTTGGCCGTATCGCTTGATGAGCCGGCGGAGTGTCCATTCCGTCGTGGTGCAGGCCGTGACGAGCTGCTCGATCAACATCATGTTTTTGCTCGTCCTGATGCGGACGTCGACGCCGCGGCGCAGAGCGTCCACAAGGGCGTCGACAACCGTCCGACAAGTCAGGTTCGGCGTCACGATGTCGATGTCAGTCCGGGCGCACGCGAACAAGGACAGCAGCGCCGCGTTGAGAGGGGTGACCGGCGCCGCATTCCGCCGAAACCAGGGAATATAGCGGAAGCCGGGATTCCAGTGATGAGATGAAGGCAACATGAGCGTTGGGCACGGTGGCAGACTTGAGAGGTCGAGGCAGCGATATGCGGCCTCGTCCTCCGGGAATAGACCGGTTACAGGACGGCCGGTGTTTCCAGCGGCGTGATCTAGATCCCAATTTGACACCTCACTACTTGTGGCGGCGTTCGGGATATCTCGAGGGCTGTCTGGCTCCCATGTATGGGTATAGAATCTCACGAGCTGCGCGACGGCGGCCCCTTCGAACCCGATGCAACCTTCGAACCACGTCTCCCAGCTCACGTTGCAGCTGGGCATCCAGGCGCGTTTCCGGTCGACAATGACAAACTTGGGATGCATGACGCTAAATGGCAAGAAGAACAGGCTCTTGACAGAGAGTTCGATACGGGCCGCCTTGAGGGCGGCGTCTGGGGGCAAACCGAGCTTTGGCCATGCTGAGGTCGGATAGGTGTATCCATCTCTCGACCACGGATGGAAGATCTTCTGGAAAAAGCTTCGCGACGAAAAGCAGACGCGAACGCGTAACGTGGCGACTGCGTGTTCGCCAGAGGTCTGGATCGCTTCGCATCGCCGTTCGGCGAGAAGCTCCAGGGTCTCCTTGATGGCAGTGAGGGTATCGGACGGAGCCCAGAAGCAGGTGACCAAGATGACCTCATGTTTCGCAGTCAAGATGGCGGGGAGAAGGGTGTTCCTGTAGATTGTCGCGCCGTTGCCGACTGTGAGCGACTTGGGACTGCATGTCGTCACAAGGCTCTCGGGGTCGGAGACGTGGTAGTTGGGGAAATCGTCAAGCTGTTCTCCGCGGGTCGACTTGAGCGTATGAACCCAATGATCCAAAAAGGCCGAGGGAAACGAGTGTGATGTCATATCTGACACGGGAATCTGGGTGAGGCTGAAATAATGTAGGTAGGTACAGTAGATGGGTAGGATCAGGGGTAGAGTTCCAAGCTCCGTGGTTTGGTGGGACGAATGACTGATACATACGAGTGTTCTGCGCTTTGTGCTGTATCGACCGGCGAAAAAAGCAGTGTCGTCATGTCATGGCAAAGGGGGGAGGGGCGTAGGTATCGAGAAGGGGGGGCTGTCAGGGCTCGCTGGAGAGGGGGGGAGAGCAAGCAAGCAAGCAAGCACAGGCGCAAGATGGAAAAAGTGCAGCGCTCTGATACGCGTACGTCAAGTTCGCATGGACCTCGTAATGAAGATTGTTTATCTATGCCTGTTACGAGTTCCAAACATGGGCGCGAAGCAAGCGGGACGGCGTGCGAGAAGCTCAGGGGGGTGAGATTGCTGCCGAGACGCCCGACTTGACCCCAAAAGAAGTGGGCCAAATTTGGTGAGAGATTGAGGCGCAGTTGCGGGAAGCTTCAGCGCTGCAGCGGCTATCCCAGGGGAAGCGATGGTGTGTGTGTGTGTGTGTGTGTGTGTGTGCTGGGCTGGGCTGGCTGGTGCGTTGTGCAGTCTTTTGAGTGTACGAGTTGCGAGTGTGAGGGCGAGTTCAGCCGTGTGTGTATGTGCAAAATGCTGGTGAGGATCTGCGGCGCTAGCACGCAGCAACGCGAGAGCCATGTCCCAGACAGCCGATCCGCTAGCGGCGATGCGTGGGATTAAGCAACCTGGAGTGGATGCTCGAGACGACGTTGCTGAATCTTGCCGAGCCAGCCTCCCCACGGGAAACAGTCTGTACTACCGGTAGGAGATTGTGCGTACACTGCGATGTGGTGACCGGACTGATTCCAAAGCAAACTCGGCATTCGTTCGATTAGCGGAAGCAAGCATGCGGCACATTCGGTGATGCTAAGCTGACTGAGGCAAGCCAAAGATGGACACAAGTCGAGCTCAAGTAACCGCTTCGTCACCGAGGCGAACAATTTCGGATCGTGGTCCGTGAGGCCGGCTAGGGAGGCATGCGCCGTGCAGCGCAAGACGACGTACGTGGCGCTCCAGAAAGTCGTCGTAGGTGAGGTACTGTACTGCCTGCCTGCTCAAGGCCATTGGGACGTTTTGGAGCAGGCTTTGGGAAGCCATATTTGATCCAGTTCTTTTCTTCTAGGAAGCATCTAGTCTGAACGCAAGGCTTCGGATAGCAAACTTCATCTGCTTCACACAGACGGGCACTGGGAGATGTACATTTGCATGCCAATATCGGAGATGGCCTAGCAAGCCTTGGTGGCCAGGCAAAGGAAACCCGGAAGCGCACAGGCGGATGAAGGACAGAGTGTGTATCCACTGTCTGATTCGTCGCGGCCCCAGAACTATGTAGGTAGGTATGATGCCTGAGAGGTTCGCAAACTCAGAGGGCTCGCAACAGGGCCTGCAGGGACAGGGCCGGATTTCGGGAGTTGCCTAACCCGCTTGCCGTGTGTCAAGTGATTCGGGGGCGGAAACAAAGTTTCACCTTGGCTAGCGGGTGACAAAGAGAGAGAGGGGGGGAGAAAAAAAGTAGATGGCGTCGTGGCTGGCTCCGGCTGCTTGACTTGAGGCACAAGAGCACCGTACCTGTTGGAGAGGACGTAGGTAACAGCCGTTCACTGGCTGACTGATAGATATCGGGTCTACAGAGGAAGAGAATCGTCCATGTTTCCTTCCTGATGGGACTGATTCGACCACAAACATCCATCGAACGGGTAGGGGCGGTGCGCACTTGACACACCTTCCCTTCCACGCCTTCTACAGGACGCCCGCAACTTGGGTACATACTTTGCACTAACACTGAAACAATCGTTGGCAAGCATGGCAAGCGGCAAGTGGCAGGTGGCAGGTGGCAGATGGCCGGCAGGCGACACGTCTGCCAATCATCTGCGCTTGCTCTTGGCAGCTGGTACGCGTGGATGAGCCTGTGGCCATCTCATCCCCATCACCTTGGTACTTGCTTGGGCTGGCAGGCCGGCTACCGGCGGACGCTTGGTTCAAGTCGTGAGCTTCTCTCGGGACGTCAGGAGCTAGCGAAAGTAGTGACCGCCTCTGGTTTTCGATTGACGAAACGTGGTCGCGATGGCAATCGCTGGTTTTGTCCATCGTATTGACCGCCAAAGCAAGACAAGAAGACCCCCACGGAAGTATCACCGCACAGCGCCTTTATGAAGCAGAGAAATCGGTACGAAGCCGCCGAGCCAAGGGTCGCAGAGCTGGGATGGGCCCAATGAGCGCGCTACCACTTCGGTTCTCTGCAGGGGGCACTCAACAAGCCGTCCTCCATTAGCTGGGCCAAAGAGCACAAATGCCATGAGGTTGAGGAGGAGCCGAGGAAAATAAGGCTTAGGTGAGACCTCCTGTATTTCGTACTTCCGTGATCCCATAACCACCTAGACCCCATCAACAGCCATTACCCCGTGTGAGTGGCTGGTGGTGGTGGTGGTGGTAGACGAGGAGGAGGAGATCTGTTGCGTTCCTGGATCCTGGCAAACCTGGTTTTAATGGTGGTGTGTGCGCTGAGTGTGCTGTGCAAGCCGTCTCGACCATTTGACTGGCTCACAAGTTTCGAACCCCAAACTGCGCGAGGTGTGGGAGAGCAACAAGTGCAAGCCGCGAGCGCTAGGTCTGCTACCGGTAGTCAGTTTAGCTTAGTGCGCTGGGTAGCGGTAGGTAGGGTGATTCGACAGAAAGATACCGTCAGTGCAAAAAAGTGGGTTAGTGTCGCGAATCCACATCGACACCCGACATGTTGTCGACGAGACTGCTCATCAACCGTCGGAAGGTAAACGTTGTGACGGCAAATGTATGAGAGACGGGCCCACGACCCGACCCGCGGCGGACGCGTAGCCAGCTGCCACTAGGGGGGGCGGAGAAGCCAAACAGCTTGGCACCGGAAGCTGCGAAACGACAGGAGAGCGGTTGCCGTCGCGTCGGCCTGCCTCGAACCAAATTGCCGCAAGATATCGATCGGGTTGAAGGGAATCCGGGAAACCTACCCGAGCACTGTGCTGGCCGTCGCTGGACTTGCTCCGGCCGGAAGAACTAATTACTGTACAGGCGCCAACTAACAGAGGGGGGGGCCGAACGGCTGGAACGGTCGATGGACCGACGCGAGGGAGGGCGAAAGCCTGTGAGATGTCTCGGTCGTCTGTCCCCTGCCATGCTCACTTAGATGCCGAGTCAAGTGAAAAGACGTTGGTTGCGTGACATTTCACGACAGAGAGGGAGAATGAGCCGTTGATGATGAGGGGGCGGGGTGTGGCGGCCGCACTTGTTAGCCAACGGGGGCCCGTCTGTTCCAGCCACTTGGAACGTCCGTTGTGGTGCGAGTGCCTCCTTCCCTCGCGTCACATCTGACAAGAAGCATTGCTTGATCAAATTGACAAGGTACGTAACTATCTATTCCACTCGCAGGTACCTACCTACCTGTCCATCCGTACCTACCTAGGAGAAAGACGAGGGGAGGGAGGAAAAAAAGAACGCCGGTAGACGGGCAAGCTGGCAATTGGGACGAACGAACAATGGAAGCAGCGCCGTTTCCTTTTCTTTTCCTCTGGGTCTGCAAATTTGAGGCAATTCCAGCAGTCCTCCACACCCGAGCCCCCCTCGGCTCTCTCCATATCGGCAAGACAAGTATGTCGCCGGGATGGCTCTTGGGTCGCTCTAATCAGCTACCCCCTCCCTCTGGCCCTTCTTTCGCTAAGAGTAATCCGTGCCGCCGGAGACGATTGTCGGATACGGCTAAACGCCTCCACCTAGACCAATTCTTTCCCAGCCAAGGGACTTCGCAGGGTGCAAAGCGCAAACATGCTGGGTTGGTATACTATAGATAGCTAATCGGTGGGTGTGCAGTGCAGTGCAGTGCAGATTCAGAGCGCGCGGGCTCCCGCTGTCAACCAACCCGGCTGGTTTTGACCAACAAGCAAGGTAGGCGGCACCTAGGCCGTAGGGAAGGATGCTAATCAAGATGCAGCTGCTGCGGTCCAGGCCCTGTCCGCGCTGCTAGGTACATGAACATGGGCGACTCGGGTCAAGCGCCTGGAAGCAAGCCCCCATTGTGCCATTGTGGCATTCGCAGAAAACCCCGTTGACCTTCTGGGCTGGACCCTTTTCTCCTGTCCTCTCCCTTGCCTTGGCCAACCTGGAAGCTGGGAGGCGGGTACTCTGTAGCGTTGTGGAAGATGTACAAGCCCTTGCACGTTGTAGAACGCCCGGAACCGGGTCGTTCCCCTTGATTGGTACACCAGCTGCATGGGCCGTACCCCGCCGCTAATCTCTTTCCCTTCTCGAACGAGAGAGAGAGAGAGACACCCTTGGCGGTTGACCCTCCCTTGCTCTCGAGCCACCAATGTTCCCCAGCGGCTCAGCAATCCAGTGTGCCTGTCAATTTTGGACTGGCCTGGCTGGAAAACTGGGAAACCGAGGTGATATCTGGTGGCGTTGCCACTGCGATGCTTCCTTGCCTCGATACCTACGCAATGTACCTGTGCGATGCAGGTATGGTATATGTACGGGTCAAACCACCGTGCGGTTGAGGAAGGCGGATGGCCAGGATCACAAGGTAATTCTAGTAGTACTTGGCTACGTGTCTAGATGCAGCAAGGTAATCTAATCTGCTCAGCACTTCATGCATAAGGCGAGGCCAGACGGACGTCAGGGTGATCGCAGAACTGAGTACCTAGCGACCGTAACGGCAAACCCAAGAAACCTCTCGTGGTTGCTCGTCCACCCAAGGTAGGCACACAACGCATCCCACCACAGGGTACGTACACTGTATCTTGTCATCCTCAAACTCTAAGCTTGAACTCTGAAAGTGGCCACTGGCCCGTAGCACCTCCCTCCCACTCTCTTCCAGCTACTAGCCTCCCTCCACGTACTTTCCGTAATGCCCTGCATACCTACTTCTACCATTTCCTGTACCTGCCTACCTGCCTAGGTAGGTAAGGTACCTAGCTGCTGCTTCCTGTCGTGTGTGTCCTTCCATCTTCCTCCAAGATCTAGAGCCCACCCCCTCCTTCCTTGCCTGAAGGCGAGCGAAAAGTCCAAGGTGCAGGGACTGGCACCCGACACACCCCACTCGATACGTACCTGCATGCCTTAGTTCGTGCCTTAGCTCGCCTCCTAAACCCACCTCCCGCAACAGAACAACACCTCACTCCACCAAAGCATTGAGAGGAGACCTGGAACTGGGCAGAACACACACAAACCTCCCCACGCTCCTCAGCATCAGGACAGTTACGGATGCTCTTCTGCCACGAATACGGATGATTACCTCGTGCCTTTCTTCCCCTCCCCCCCGGCTTTTGCCCCTTTGCCAGAATTCTGGTGCACAGCCCGGACCAACAATCGCATCTGCTGCCCCATGTTTGTGTTTACTGTATGTACGGAGTGGTCGTAGTCCACGTACCGCTGTGCCAGGTATGCCTGTGCCTTGCTCGAGGCCTTTCCCCATTAACCGCCTCTCCCTGCTCCCTGAAGCCTACTGAACGTGCCTACCTTACCATCGGCAGCTCCCAGATCCCAGCTCCGTCCCTTCTCTCGTTTTTTATAATCGTCTGCCATCCCTCCCCATCCCACCCCCTCCCCCTTCCGCCGTCCCTCTTCCTCTTCTCGCCTGCTGCTTCACACTACAGTCACCGAATCAATCTGTTTTCTGGTCCATGCATTGTTGACTTGTGTGGTATCCTTCTTGCCGCCATTCTCTCTTCTACTCATAGCTCCAGGACCCCCAACTCTCATCACCACGCCCTCCGTCAGAAAACCACCCTCACTCACTTGACGACACCTCCAACGATTTCTTACCAGCAAACCTCCCTGCGCCATTATCCGTTCTTTACCATAACCCGTTGAATGCTGGCATCGACCGAACCAATCTTCGACCTCATCCCCTAATACCATTGTCGACGGCCCGACTCCTCCCCAAACCAACTCTCCACCCTCGCCCAAGCTGTCTTTCTTTCTTAAGAGCAGACGAATCCAACCGCAACCATGAACTTCACCAAAAAATTTGACCGAGCCTTTCAATGGGCCGGCGAAAAGATGGGCTCCGAGTCCAAAACAGGCCAAACAGACGAGTTCAGGAATCTGGAGATGGAGATGCAGTTGCGATTTGATGGTACGAATGCCAGAACAACCCTCCTCCCTGGCCGTTGCGTAACCCCGACACTGATACCATTGTCCAATAGGAATGGAAAGACTCCAGAAGTCCACAAATACATACGTCAAATGGATCGCCCGCCGCGGCGAGGCTTTCGATGACAAGGAAAAGGGGCTCCCAATTGCCTTCGTCGGCCGCATGATGATTTCTCACGGCGAGGAATTTGAGCCCGACTCCGAGTTCGGCGCTTGTCTGCTCTGTACGTTTCCCTCTTCTGCGCTCTTTGCTTCCCGCATCGACCACGTCTAACCTCGACTGGCATCGCAGCTCTGGGTCGAACAAACGAACGCCTCGCCGGCATCCAGGAAAATTATGCTGCTGATGTCACTGACAACTGGCTCGTCTCTGTCGAGAGATCGCTGGCCATGATGAAAGAGTACCAGGTACGTACCGACGTCATTGCTTGCTCAACAGTGGTTTCAGCCCGTCCCATCTGACACACTTTCTGTAGGCCGCACGGAAGAAGCTCGAGTCGCGCCGATTGGCCTACGATGCGAGTATCAGCAAGATGCAGAAGGCGAAGCGCGAGGATTTTCGTCTCGAAGAGGAGCTCCGCACCGCCCGCGCCAAGTACGAGGAGGCTGGCGAGGACGTCATGCGCCGCATGCAAGATATCAAGGACGCAGAGGCCGACAACGTCCGCGACTTGACCAGTCTGCTCGATGCTGAGTTGAGCTACCACGAACGCTGCACCGAGGAGCTGCGCCGTCTGCGCCAGAACTGGGCCGGAGGCAACTCACCCTCGTCGCCCGCCGACCGTCGCAGCAGCAACAACAACAACAACAACGGTCGCGCAAGGGCCAACACAGCCCGTTCATTCAACGATTACTCGGCCCGCGGCAACCATCAGGTCGAGGATGAACCCGAGCCGATGCCCGTCCGCATGCCCATCCGCTCCAACCGGTCCGAGGCCAAGTATGGCGCTTCGGCAGACACGACCCCGAGGCCGTCCATTGCTAGGGCCCAGACGTTCCAGGGCCCAGCTGCTGCCGATCGACGATCTGCCGCCGCCACGCCCCCAGTGCCTAGCGTCTCCCACATTGGATCTCTCCGCGGAAATTTGCGACCTACAGGCAGACCACTGGCTGGTGACATTTTTGCCGACCGCGACGACGACCACATGACAGTGAGCGGCAGTGGCAGTCCGGAATGGAACGACCGCAGCGCAAGCCCGGCAACCAGTATGGGGAGCAGCTTGACTAGAAGCACAAGCAACCTCCAGTCCAAGAAAGCGCCGCCACCTCCTCCTCCGAGCCGAGCCAAGAAGCCGGCGCCCCCGATCCCTGCTAAGCGGGAGGTTGGATACTAGATATACACCGATTTTTGAGTCTCCCAGGTGAACGGCGAGGCTTGCGGGTGTGGCGTAACGGTGTGCGATAATTGGTTTTCGTCTGGGTGCATCAATAGACTGTTTATTCCTAGCCGGAACAGGGTGTCCGATAGGAGGACGGCGTTTGGGCGTGTTGATATCCGTGGGCTGGATCCGCAGTGGTAGTTCCCGACACCACATCGTCTCTGATGACAAGGAATGGATTGGAGATGGCCAGGTTCAAGGGTCCGTAGCGTTATAAATATGGATGCCATTCCACGGGCAAACTGTTGAACAATGCTCCCTGTCACATTGTGCGGTTATTTGGCTCGGCATGAGGACACTGGCAACCTCCCGCAGCTTCATGGGCAGTATGATAGGTGAGCGTTGAGTGGCGCTTACAGCTGTCTCTCCTCTATGTTTGCTATTTGCTCATGTTTTGGGTGACTTACAACAACAAAGTATGCCCCCAGCATCTCTTAAACCAAGACGCGTTGCCACGGAGCCATTTCAGCTTGTTGGCCCGTACTGCTGGTCAGCCGGACTCGGTCACGGACTCGGCCACGACAGCGCGGGGTGTCAAGCCACACTAGCGGGTTCTCCTGTTTCCACAGCACGTGATATGGGTTGTAGCTTAAGCTTTCCGTATCTGGTTCACACAAACGTCGCGAGTAAATGCTTCCAAATTGGGTTGGTGTATTTTCCGCTCGAATCTCAGACTCGGCTCAGCACCTCATTACCTTTGGGACAGAAAAGCTTGAATTTACTTTCCATTAGTGCAGCTTTGGTCATCTACGTACTCAAAGGAGATAAAAGTGTTTGAGTACTATTGTACTTTGCCGCCAGGCAACAGGTTCCTGTTGGGCCCAATTGGGCCCAGGGTCTAAATTTTAGAAGCTCAATCAAAATCACGCTATTCTTGGTCTCTTGTTTCCTGTACTCATACAGCATGCTAGTTACGACTCTTTGTTCCAAGATCCCGAGAAAAAATGCCTTACCATGGTTCCGTCTACATCGGACAGGCTCGACCCTGAGTGACCTAAGCCCGTCGCAAAACCGTTGATAGGCAGCACCAGAACATCGCCAAACAGCGTGGGATTCTCCAACCCTGTCAGATTCTTCCACGTAAACTCCGTTGCCGTTACCTCGCTTAGGTAGTCGTATATTTCCTCAGTCCAACCTGCAGGACCTGATACTCTTAGAATGTCGTCATTAGAGAACACAACCTTGGGTCCCGCTTGCTCGTCCTTGGTTCCCTCAGCCTCTTCTATCTGTCTCCTCACCTCGCTCATCACCCGTCTAATCATCCTCCACAACATCGGATGGCCCTTTGTACTCGCAAACGTCCATTGGCTAAGCTGTACCGGGTATGTAGTGCCTGGTAGTGGCGGCTGGGCGTCCACCTCGAGTCCAACGATGAGCCGCGTGCGATTACGGAGCTCTATCGGGGCCCAGTGAGACAAGGGATGCAAAGGAGACGTGTCCGAATCGCTGTAAACGCCGCCTTCGACAGCGAGTATGGCGTAGCGAGTGAGATCAGCCTGCATAACAGGCCGGGGAATAGCGTTGTAGAGCTGAACAAGGTCTAGTGGATTCTGGTGTTGGCGTAACTTGTTGTTTTTGAACATCGGTTTTCGGGTTTGACTATCCGCTTCAGTCCTTGCGTAAATGGCATCGAGGTACTGCCGTGGAATAAGGTGTTTGAGGCGTGCAATCGCGGCGAGAGCGCCGGCCGTATCGAGTATTGTGTACGCGTAGGAAGGATGAAGCGAAAGCCATTTGGCTACGTACGCCGGAGGTGGAAAGAATTCATCGGAGCTGGAGGTGTTGGGAAGAATCGAGACTTGCCAAATCTTGGCCGGGATGTGCGGCAGGGAGGTGATCGAGGTGGCTATGTCGTTGGCAGCTTCACTTCCACTTGATGGGTTTGGATGGCACCACTTATTTGTCGATATCAGATACTGCTTATTTCTCATTGGTGAGTAGACGCAGAGCATCAGGAAGAATAGAAGAAGAGTGGCAGGCAGGCGCCACCTGAATAGCAGTGACATCCCGACGGGGAGATTGATACCATAGCCTTCGCACTAATATTTTGCCATGACGAGCAAAACAGTCTTTGAAGGAGGGACATATACTCTTGGATAGTTACATCGGGGAGAAAAGAAAGAGAGAGACTTGAGGAGATTTAAATAAGTTAAGATATATTCATTGTAACTTATTTTTATCAACCAGTGGTAATACGGCATCAAGAGTTAAAAAAAGACAACTAGTTGTGATGATGTATACAGCGCCATCCTTGAGAAATGCAGGAAGCAGCCAGTCAAGAGGCTGTATTCAACCAATCAGGTACACGGCTGTCAAGATGTAGGTACTGGTATAGTGGGGAATAATATGGGCGTTATGTCGCATTGAAGGGGATATCTGTAGAGTGGGAAGATTTCGAGTTTCTGTCTTCTTTGCTGCCTCATATCAGAAACGTGGCTGTCTCAAAAAAAGCTTTGGTAGAATCGAGGTGTTGTAATGCCGGGGGCATCGCTGAAGCCATCGGCGACACCGCCAGTTGAAGGGTAAATGTCAGCAACATATCTAGGGGATTCCTCCTCCACCTACAATTGGGAATTCCAATGGCACGTCCATTTTACCCCTATGGCCACACATCTTGGAAATCCTACACACAACATAAACAATAGGTAGAGTTACCACTGTTAAAAAGCGCCAGATACTATGTATGTGTAGGTGAGGTGGGGGGTTCTCTCTTGACTTCGGGCGCCCCTTGGTGTTTGTAACGGCAACTACAGGGATAAGTGGCGTTAGCTAGTAAGCGCTTAGTTATGAAGCTGCTTTATTGAATATTGCTCCTATATGCAGGGCCTTCAGTACGCATGCACAAAGAGGTGGATCATGCTCAGGTACCTACTTAAGTTCTAGGCTCAGGCTCGCTTATAATGGCAACAGCTTAGGTTAGTCGCCTAAAAGGGGATAGGGTGGGTAACTTGGTTGTCAACGATAAGATCCGTCGTCATTTGCACTTTCCTTTCTTGCCGCTCAATCGTCAACTTCGACTCAATGTTTGCTGATCGCAGCCCCGACTATCATATCCGATTCCCCATCGTCGTGAGCGTCTCGACCGCAGTGGTAAGGTAGCCGCGCATCCTGGGCACCTCGACCGACTGGCATTCGAATTGACTTCGGTCTTATCCCGCGTACCAACGACTGCCCGCACCCGACTCGATCGCAACCCACTACTCAGGACAGAGCTGCCGCCATGGCGACCGAAGATGCGCGCTATCGGCTCTCGACGCAGTATCGATTATGGTCCTTCTCCCCGACGAAACTAGCGGAACTTCGCGAACAGACAAACTCGCTTGCACGAACCCACATCACCAGCCGCCTCATCGAGACGAAACGGGTCGACACACAGGTCGAATCCTTGCCCGAGTTCTTGACACCCGCCGAGGAAACCCAGCTGCTGAAGGTCTTCACGGTCGACCTCATTCGCGCGGCTGATTTCTGCGGCCTGCCCACCGAAGTCAGAGCCACCGCGACCGTCTTTCTTCGTCGTTTCTACATCACCAACTCCATCATGACGTACCCCCCGCAGGATGTCCTAAAGACGTGCTTGTTCTTCGGAAGCAAAGCGGAAGGGCTTTACACACGACTCGCAAAACTGGCAGAGAAGTTTCCTAATACGACCGAGGAGGAAATACTGGCTGGCGAGTTCCTGCTTTGTCAGGGTGTCCGATTCGCCTTCGACGTCCGACATCCGTTCCGGGCGCTGGAAGGCGCCATACTGGAACTCCGGCGGCACGCTGACCTCGAGGTACGCTGGGTGTTGAGAAAAGACCATGTTTGCTCGGAAGTGCTAATAAGCCACACAGAAAGCTCGAATCGACTCTGCTCATTTTCGTGCCCGGGCTGTGCTAAAGTTCAGCTCTCTTGTTACCGATGCATACTTCCATTACACGCCCAGCCAGATCATGCTGGCTGCGCTTTCACTCGCTGATCGAGGGCTGACCGAGAGACTGGTTCAGGGAGCGTTTGCCCCTAGCCAGAACAATACTTCGAGCGAGGATGGACCCGACTCTACGCCGCGACACGACCTACGAGACAAAGTGATGGGGGCAGTAGAATCATGTCGAGAAATGCTAGCGACCGAGCCTCCGGAGAGACTGGACGAGTATTGGGGAACTGTAAGTTGATACAAGCCGAATCCCTTTGACGGTTACTGGGTCCCCTTCTACGGCTTGGACTGATGCTGACATGTCGCATAGCCGGAGAGTACCAAGTTGATTAAGCCGCTCTTGCGAAAGCTCAAAAAGTGTAGGGATCCCGATCGGGCAGATCTCGTGGCTCTGCAGAAGACTCGGCGCGAATTGGCATCGCAGAAGGATCCTCGGCGTCCGAAGGCCGAGGGCGACGGTGCCTTGTATGGTGGAGATGGCGGGCCACTGGGCGGGAACGACGCTCGGGATGCCAAGCGAAGGAAGGTCACCGAGGGCGACGATGTCTTCGGCCCAGCGTTGGGCTAGAGAGCGGGCGATTAGCCGAGACACGAAACTGGCCTGCACTGCCTTAGGGTGTGATCTTTTCGGACCAAGGATTAGCGATTAGGGGCCAAAACGTATATCCAACGTGCATAACTACCCGGATATTGTATCCGACGGCGTATAAGCAGCTGAATTCAAAACCTAAAGTTATATAATATATCCTTCTAAATCCCCTACTTCTTACTACTAAAAATAAGAATTTATCCTTATAAAGCGTATTTTCTACTATATATTTTAGCGTTTTTTATTACCTATCCTAAGGATTAGTACTAAAGTCTAAATACCTTAAAGATAGTAGATAACATACCTCTAATAACTACTATAGATAATAACCTAACTGCTACTATAATTATAGTTACTGCTACTGCTGCTACTACTGCTGCTACTGCAGCTGCTGTTAGTGTAGCTACTTACCTTATTAATAAGGTCTTTAAGGACGAAGGAGGTAAAAAGCAAAGTATCTATTTAGGTAGTATACTATATATAGCCTTACTAGTAGAGTATTTTATTATAGAGTCTTTAGACTAATTTATTAATTAGTTTTAGCTTTAGAAAGTAGACTTCTATTAGCTAGTTAACTAGATATATAATAAGGGGTATCTAAGGGATATAATTAATTAGTTAGTTAAATAGAAACTTCTAGTGTTTCTATATATAGTAGGGTAAAGGATAACTTAGTAAGATATAGCCTATTTCTTCTAAATTAGTTAAAGTAGCGTATTACATACTGTTTAATAGGTCCTTACTACGCTAGTAATACTTTATAGTAAAGTAGTAAAGTAACTAAAGTAAGAATATATCTCTCTAGATATTAAACTATTAATAAAGGACTACCTTTTTACTAGCTGTATTAAGGCAGTTAATAGGACTTTTATTACTATATATATACCTCTTAAGTAGTAAAAACGCTTCTATAACTATAAGGGTTACGTATTATAAAACGTACTTACTATAGTTTAATTTAACAGGTTGTTCTTATACGTGTTAGTAGGAGGTAAGGGATTAATAAACAACGTAGCTTTAATAAAGTAAGTAGTTAGTAGGAGCTTCTTAGTACTATATAGGCGATATTACCTTAGTAATACTAGATTTACTTATAATAATAGGATTATTACGCCTTTTTTAGGTAAGAGATACTATCTTAGAGAATTTACTAAGGGAGGTTAAGCGCTATAGACTATAAAGGAGTTATATAATATATACTACTTAAGACTTTGCGTAGTAGTTAAGAAAGCGTTTAGCTAGCTAAAGAGAAAATAGAAGATTTTATAGTTAGTAACACCTAAATATTTATTTATAGACTAGATTTAATTTATATACGTAATAACAGCCCTATATAACTTCGTTTTAATAGATAATAAAGGAGAGGTTATAATAAGCTAGTATTACCTTATAATAGGCGTATAGTAACTTAATATAATTTATCTAAGCTAGAGAGAGAAAGTAGGAAGTATAAATAACGTATAGTTTATATAGGCCTTTATCTTATACGTATTATACGTATACACCCCTCCTAGCTAGTTATAAGTAATAGTAGGTTATAGTAAGCACTAGCCTAGCTACACTTATTATAGCGTAGCCTATAACACGTACTTCCCTCCTACGCTATAAGGCTCTACTAGCCCTCTATAGTTATATACTATATCTTAAGAAATTACCTACTAAATAATCCTATAGGCTAGTAGGCTTATTATTTATTCTTTCTTTTTTCTTACTAGCCCTTTTATTAATATTATAAGTATTTATCTTACGCGTAACTACGTTTTCTTTTTACTTTTATTATTCTTTTACTAATTACTAGTTATTAATTATAGAAATTAGATAATTTATAATAGCTATAAGTAAACTAATCCCTATATAGGCCTATATATATATACGTATATACTTACTAATTAGTTACTAACTTATAAGATAGCCTCTTACTATCTCTAGCTGCTCCCTATCCCCTAAGGATAATAAGGTCTTTAACCCTATTACCCCCCCTACTATAAGTTACTTTCCTTTAGTAAGCGTATTACATAAGTTAACTAACCTAGCTAGGATAATAAAGATAATAAGAATAATAAAGCTAATAAGGTTAACTATAGCTTTTTAGTTATAAAGAGACGCTACGCTAACGCTTCTACTTTTACTACTACTTCTACTTATATACTAACTATCCTTTATATATACCTTTACTTCTTATACGCATACTACCTTATATATAACCCTACTACTATCTATTATATAAAAAATATTAGTACCTATAGGCACTACTATCTCTTCTATATATAGTCTAACTATAGCTACTAACCTATAAGTCTCTTATTACTTATATAAATCTTACGCCTTACTAATATAACTTAGATCCCTAAGGCCTCCCTAGGCCTCTATAAGGTAATATCTATTACTACTTATACTACTACTTTAACTACTTCTAGCTTTATAAAGTATACCTCCTTTTAGCTAGCTATTAAGGCCTAAAAGGTTATAACTAACTTAGAGTAAGAGGTATAAAAGAGTATTAAGAAGACGTATAGAAAGTATACCTATAGCGTATCTAATAATATACCCCCTACGCCTACTACGCCTACTCCCCCTTTCCTAGCTATTACTACTACTACTACTACTACTACTACTACTAACGCTACGTATAGTAAGGTTACTTCCTACCTAAGTAGTCTTATAGCTACCTAAAGTAAACGCCTTATTATTATAGTTAAGAAGATCTTAGTCTCTCTTAAGAGAGTAAATACTAGTCTTCTTTTTTCTCCTATATAACCCTTATACTAACTTTATATCTTTAGTTTATTAACTTTATTACTACTAACTTTAGTTATAGCTTCTCCCTTAAGCTAAAAGACTTTTAGTAGGGGAGTCTCCTATACGTTTTAAGTACGCTTATTTTATATAGCTTTACTACTTACCCTATAGGGCCTAGTTATTCTTTATAAGCTATAGCCCTTTAATAAAGATTTATTACTTATCTACTTATTATACGTTTTTATTTTTTTTATATATATATATTACCTCTATTATAGACGTTAATAGGTTTATACTTCTCTTTAAAGAAGTCTAAAGCTATAGTATCTTTAACTAATTTAATAGGTTTCTATATAGCTTTAGTAAAACCCTCCTAACGTACTAGCGCTTAGTATATTTTTATTTTTCTTTTACTATACTATTATATACTAATTATTTTTATAATATACTATTCTTTTTTACTATCTTCTATTAGGGGGGAAGGCTACGTATTATAGGCTTTTTAGCTTAGTAAAAGGTTATTTTTAGTATAGCGTAATAAGTCTATATAAAATTAGTTATAAATATTACTAGGTATATTAAGTTTAACTATAAGGGGGCTAATTACTTTAGTAACTTAGTAATAGTAGTATAGCTAATTAAGCTTATAATTTAGTTATAGAAAGTAATAATTATATATTAATAGCTATATATTATTACTTACTTTAAACCTTTTAGCTATACTGTATTACTTATTAGCTAATTCTTTTATATATTATTAGGCTGTAGCTATTACTACTTATACTATTATAGTTACTTTAGTTATCTTTTATATAAGTTATTTAGTAACCTTTTTATACGTATCTATTACCTTCTATATACTCTTTTTAACTATAATAAGGTTTATATAGTAGCTATACTTTATAAAGAAAAAGCTTAACCTAGTTACTAACGTAGTGTAGTTATTAATTACTAATTATGTAACTAGTATCTAACACGCCTAATCCTCTTAGAGGTAACTTATATAGGTGCGTAGCGTTACTTAGATCTCTTAGTTAAAGCGCTTTATAGCTTTATTACTTTATAGGTAATATAACATACTTAGTCTCTACTTAATACCTATAAGTATATAAAACCTATACTAAAACTTACTTATTTAGTTACTCCTTTTATTACTAATAATACTTTTTAGTATATTATAAAAGTAGTAATAGTAACCTAGAAATCTTTTAGTATACGCCTTTATATCTATTATTACTATTAGTTTAAGTATTACTAACTTTTTTAGGTAGTCTATAATAACCTATATATTAGTAGTATAGTTAGGGCTAAATAGTAGGAGATCTATAATAAAGTCTATTAATAGGTTGCTTTTTAAGCGCTTAGGTATACTTAGTAGTTATAAAAGGCTTTTTTTTACGTTACGCTAGATCTTACTACTTCTATATACGTTATAGTTATAAATAAAGCACTATACTATTTATAACTAGCTTAGCTAGTAAAACCTTTATAAAAGTATCTCTAAGGTACTATTCCTCCTAAAGTACCTAGTTATAATTAAGTTATAGCTTTATTATACTAACTAAGTATATAGGCTATTAGAGGGGGAATTAGGGTTATTATTACCTAGTACCTATATCCTCCCCCTCTAAGTAAGTCGTTTTATATTATTAAGGTAGTAGTCTATAATCTAAACGTATAACTAAAGGTTAGGTAGGAGTAAGTAGTCCTTTTACTAAACGGCTATATATACTACTTAAAAGATAGTATTACTATCTTACGTTATAGCCTATAAAGCTTATAGTTCTTTATTTTTAAATACCTTTATATATAGCGCTAGAGGTACCTTTATTATATAGTAAGCTATTACTAGTTACGCTTTATTTAGAATTATTTAGATAATATATCTCTATTAGTAGTTATTATTTTATATAAAGGGGGCGTCTTACTTACGCTAGGAGAGTACGTTAGGAACGCTTACGTCTTTACTAGGCTAGTATATAATATAAAAGTTATATTTTATAAGCGTCTTAGCCTAACGGCTCTAGCGCTCTATTAACTTCTACTTTTTTATAAAGTACTTAAGGGACTTATAGTTTACTATTACTTTAAAGGGCTTTTTAGTACTATATAACTTTACTTTTTATACTTAGAGGTAATTTAGTACTACTAATAGCTTTTTATTATAAATAAGGTAGTTATATTACGCTAGTATAAGCTTTTATAAGTAAAAAGTAATAGGTTAGTACTTACCTTTATTATTTACTTATATTAAGGCGCCCCCTAGCGTAAACCTAAAGTAGTTAGTCTTTATAAATATTAAGGTGTTTAGGTTAAAGTTTTATAGTAGTAAGGCTATTATAAAGTAGTTTTTAAGCTTCTTAAATACTATAGTGTACTTTATAGACTATATAAACACTATACTTTTCTTTATAAAGTAAGTTATTAGCTTAACTACCTTAGTATAGTTAGGTATAAATATCTAGTAATAGTTAGTAAAGCTTAAGAAGCTTCTTATACCTTTAATAGACTAAGGTACTAACTACTTATAAATAGTATATACCTTTTCTAGGTTTACTAAGACGCTTTTTTTAGCTTTTAAAATAAAGCTAACGTACTTTACCTTCTTTACGCTAAAGTTACTTTTCCCTATATTTAGGCTAAGCCTTACTATATAAAGCTTCTTAAAAACTTAGTAAACCTTTTGCTTATAGTCCTCTTTTATTCTATTAGAATAAATAAGGATATTATTAAGGTATATAGTAATAAAGTCGTTAAGAAACTCCTAAAGTAAGCTATTTATAAAGCGCTACTAGTTTATAGGCGTGTTTATTAGCCTAAAGGGGTAAACTAACTATTTAAAAAGCCTATATTATATATAAAAGGTAGTCTTATACTTATTACTTTTAGTAATTTATATCTTATAAAAGGCTACTACTATATCTACCTTAGTGTATTACTTTACTACTTTTATATAGTAAAGCGTTTTAAAGATTAAAGGTAGTAGATAATAGTTCTTCTTTATAATAGCGTTTAGCGCTTTATAATTATAATAAAAGCGTAACCTACTACTTAGTTTATATATAAAGAGTACTAGCGCCCTTACTATAAAGCTACTTACTTAGATAAAGCCCTTATTAAAGAGGTCTTCTAAAGTCTTCTTTAGGACTAGTAGTTCTTCTCTTAATATACTATAAAAGGGGCTTTATAGTAAGGTTACTTCTAGTTCTAATTTTATATAGTAGTTACAGCTAGGTTAGCGTAGTAGTACTTTTATTAAGGTGTTAGGGTTAAATAAGTTACTATATTCTTTATATACCTATTATAGTAATACTATAACCTTAGTAGCTTATCTTACCCTTTTATCTAACTTTAGCTATAAAGCTTTCTCTATATTAGTAAGGCTAACTACTATAATTTAAGAGAAAGCCTATAAGTCCTTACTTATCCCTTTTATAGATAGGTTATATTAAGTAGTATAATCCTTATGTGTAGCCTTATAATAGATAGCTATAAAGGCAGGCGCTTTAATTACTTAAGTAGCTTTAATTTTATATACTATTATAGACTCTTATTAACTAACTAGGCGTAGCGTAAGGTCTGCTTACTTATAGTAAATAGTACGCTTTATAGCGTTATAAATAGTATAGTTATATTTTATCTAAGGTTTTCTTAGGAATATATTAACATTAAGGCTACGTATAACGTATATATATATATATTAGTAGTATCTATAAAGTTTAAGGTTAAATATAACTACTCTTTTTACTATTATACTAACTAATTTATTAGTAAACCCTTTTAAAGGGATTTTTTATTAAGAGATATATAGGAAGCGCTAAGCGTATGTAAAGTTATAGTTTACTATTACGTAAGTATTATAACTAGTATTAGTAAGGGCTTAGGTAGGGGATCCTTTATTAATATAGGTATTTAATAGTATAGCTAGTTTAATTATTCTCCTTTTATACTAAAACTCCTTTTATTCTATACGCTTCTTACTTATTAGCTTTAAAGCCTAATTTTACTCTAAAGCTATTCTTTTTTTAACTCCTTTTTACTTTTAGTAGTACTATAAGCGTTATTACTTTCCTTAAGCTTCTTAATCTTAGTAGTTACTTTAGCTATATAAGTAGGCTTACTTTTCTTTTTCTTACTATTAAGGTAATTATAAGCTAGGTATTTAATTTTCTAGTAGGCGTAGTACTAGTGTGTTTTAGCGTACGCTTTTTACACCTTAAGGCGTTTTTTTTCTTTAGCTTTACTAGCTATATATACTATTATTCTTTCTATTATTTACACGTCTCTATTAGTATCTTTTAACGCTAGGGGTAGTAAGTATTTATAAGTAGGCTATATACTACTAGCTAGGTTTTTAACCTTTTAGGCTACTTTACTTACTTATTATATATATATATAAAAAGTAAGGGAGAGTAAAACGCTTACTAATACGCTTTAAATATAAAGGGGAAAAGCGTTTAAGAGGAGTGTAATTTACACTTTACTTAGCTATAGGTAGCCTTTAGCTTTAGCTAACACCTATTTAAACTTTAGGAGGAAGGTAGTAAAAGATTTATACTCCTTTATTTTAATACTTATTAAGGAGGTAGACGTATAGGTTTTTACATTTAGGTTACTATACGTATACTTTAGGTACTTTAGGAACTCTTTAGGGTTATAATCTACTTAAGCTTCCTTTATTTTATAGTAAGTTAATACTATTTTTTAAAGTACTATATCTAAATAGGAGTTAATAAAGTACTAAGCCTTTTACTTTATTTTAAAAAACGCTTTATTAATATATAGCTTATTATATATTTAGTATAACTATATAGGGAAGTCTTAGCGCTAGTTAGAGAACTTTAGAGGGTTTAGTATTAGTTTCTAAATAACCTAGAGGTAGTTTTTAGCTAGTATAGGTATAACAACTATAGTAGCTACTATAGGCGTAGTGTTTACTACTTCTAGGGACTCCTTATTATATAATTTAATTATAAGGCTTATACTTTAGGGGTTAGTACTTCTTACTTTAAGCTCTCTTATTTTCTATATTATCTTTACTATTACTTACTTTAAGGCTGTAACTTTAGTTTTTACTTTAGCTAATAGAGAGGTTTTATAGCTTATTACTATTTTAGCGTCTTATTACATACCTATTACGCAGTATAATTAGTAAGGTATTTATTTTTATTTTAAAAGCTTAGATATATAATAGGCTAATATTACTTTATAATAGGCGTATAGTAACTTAATATAATTTATCTAAGCTAGGGAGAGAAAGTAGGAAGTATAAATAACGTACGGTTTATATAGGCCTTTATCTTATGCGTGTTATATATATACGCCCCTCCTAGCTAGTTATAAGTAATAGTAGGTTATAGTAGGCATTAGCTTAGCTACACTTATTATAGCGTAGCCTATAATAGAGGTTAACGTAGTAGATAATAGTAAAGAAAAAGAGGTTTTATAAGTAGCTATATAGTAGGTAGATATAATAGTTAGAGGTAGGTCTATAAAGGAAATACACTATAATATTACTATAATAGTATAGGAAAATTAGCTTACTTACCTTATAGCTTATAAGTAAAAAGGTAGTATATTTAAAAGTAGTATATTTATTAATTAATTAACTGTTATTATTTACTTTATTATACCTACTTAATAGAGAAACTCCTCCTTCCTATCTACTAATTTCACTACTAACTAAGTAACTACTACATAAGCTAACTTTATAAAAAACAGTACTACTTTTCCCTTTAGGCGACTAATATCTAACCTCCCTTTAAATAATAACTAAAAGTCGTTAATTACTCTTAATATATTATTAGACCTAGCCTCTTATAGCGTTATTAGTAGACTTATAGCTAGTAACTATAAGGGCGCTAGAGATACTACTACCTTACTTAAAGTCCTAAAACTTTACTCTATTATACTACTAAAGGAAGTAAATACCTCCTTTCTCTCCTACCCTAACTACATTATTTTTTAATATAATAGTTATAGTATTTCTATAGCTAGATTTATTATTAGTAGTAATAATAAGCTTAGGTTTAAATTAGGGTTAAAGTCTGCCTTCTTCTTCCTCCCTCTTACTATTATATTAACTAACTTACCTTCTTCTATAGATATCTCTACTACCTTATTTACCTTACTAGCCTCTATAATATACTACCTAGTTACAAACTTATTAGGCTAAAGCTGCTTTATCTTATCTATATATAAAAAGCCTTTTTAACGTATAGCCTAAAGGTATAAGTGCTACGTAATAAATACCTACTAGCTTTCCTCTAACGTTAATATTATCCTAGTTTTATTATTATACCTTACGCCTAAGTGAAGTAGGGTTTTTACCTTATAATAGTTATATAGTAGTAATTTATACTTTATATATAGCGTCTTTACTAATATATATAGATTTACTACTCTTATTACTAGTAGTATATTATTTATTACTTATCTTACTACTACGCTACATATATTTACTAATACACCTTTATTTACTTATTTAAGAAGGAGCTAGAGAAAACGCTATATATTCTTATAAGCCTATAAGGTATAAAGTTACTTTAGCAGTTAATAGTAGGCTAGAGGTAGCTATAGTAGTACGTTAAGAGGAAGAGGTAGTAAAAGAGTTAACTATAGGCTTCTTATAGGGTCCTTAGTGCTATTAACTACGTTAGTATTATTGCTAACTAGTAGGCTGCTTTCTTCTAGTTAAGGCGTTATTATAAGCATAAGATTTTAATGATTCTGGTGAGAAACTAATAATAAGTGATGCAGGCCCTAACAATCCCTCTATTATACCCCTTATATTTAACTTTAGTTATGACGCAGACCTCACGAAGCATCACTTTATTAAGCAGGCAGTTAGTGGTTAGTTATACTTTACGTATAACCCTAATTCGGCGGTATATCGCAGGGGTAAGTAGTATAACCCAAGTTACTATTAGTCACGTTTTGGCCCCTAATCGCTAATCCTTGGTCTGAAAAGATCACACCCTTAGGGTGGCAGAATCACGGAAAGGATCGCGTGGCGTGACGAAGTCGAAATAGATGCAACCACCGCCAAGGCTACATACAAGCATGAGTGGATCGGACGGAATGTCCTAATTCGTACATACAAGAAGCGATACCCAAAAGTGTTTAGTTTACTTTACCCCTCATTCGCGGCAAAGGATGGTCCACGACGTCTTCTTAGTTCAAAATGTGCGTCCCCTGCCATTGGCCTATCGCCGAATAGTTCCTTGGTACCTGGCGAGATGTTCGTCTAGACATAGGCGGAGGCCTCAACGGGGTTCAACTCTATTCTCCTTGGGGTGCACAGGGCAAGGGACATGGTCAGCCAATGTCCAGACGTCAAGCAACTATTAGGTATGCATGAAGGTGAATGCGCCGTTGAGGAGATGGATGGAGCAAGCGCCAAAACCGCGATCGTTCAGATATATCGATGACGCACCGTTTAACCGATACCATCTCAAAGTCTCTGTATGTTTGGGCGCCGGTCGGCACAGCCGGCCCTATGAAGCTCTTGGGACCCCGGAAGCTTATGCTACTACTTGCTTGGCTGTGCCATTTACTTCCTTCGCACAATACCCTAGTCCATTTGCGGAGGTAGTGTCTTTTACGCTCATTGGAACACCTCATCCACACCATCGAAATGAAGCACGAACCGGGGCAAGATGAAGCAGGAAGGGGAATAGTCCGACTGGGCCCTGAATTGGACAGCTGGACGGCGCGGGGAAGCGGAGACAGTCAGTCTCACTCTATCCGTAAACCTGCACCGATTGTACCTCTTCCCACTTCCTGCCGCTGATCGGTTAGACCCAAGCAGCTGGCAGTTGACGATAATATTGTGCGGATGCCATTCCAGATCATGGTCAAGGCTCGATACGTTTGTGGCAGGAAACAGAACCGCGCGAGGCAAGACGATCTGGAATCTAGAAGCTTAATTTGGATTTCCCCCGAAGGTCAAGTCACCCGTCGAGACGGGATGGGTTCCCAGCACGAAACACAAAACAGCAGTACACCAAGAATGACTACTTATGGCTAGTCGCCAGCGCCATCGGAGCCCCTCCCGATTCCAATGGCGCTAAGCCGCCTATCCTGACGACATCGACTTTTTTGCGCTGCGCCCGACTGGCGCAAGCTTACGCAGCTCCCAAGACACCGGCATGTTGTCAATGGCGTCCAATGTCTTCAAGGTCACCCAATGCCATTGGATCTACTTCCGGCTGTTGGGCAATTCCTCGCATTCCGCATGTTGAGGTAGTTTCCTGATTTCCGGTCTCCGGGAATGTCAATTCGTCTGCCATGGCGCCCAAGGATTGTAATCTTGGGCGGATAGCTTCTATCTGGCCAACCGGCTGCTTCTTACGTACATGGCTTGCTACGCAGAAGTAACCGAAAGCACTTGGTGTTTCCAAGCACCTGGGCAAGACACGGAACCCTCTTTTTGCCTGCAAGCCAGAAGGCAGCTTATTGAGTCAATAACCCACATCGCCGGGCGTCTTCTGATCGTTACCGAGACGATCCATGTACCCCCTCAGGCCTAACGCCGGCTGAGAACAACACTTTCACGATCGACTTGGCACCTCCCTGGCCGGTGATCTAGCGCAAACCGCTTGGTAGCCAGCATCCAGCTTCGTATGTCGTCTCGCGAGCCAGGGATGGCTTTTATGCTCCACACCCAGTTCCTTTCCCTCCCCCACTCATTCAGTCCAATCCCGATCCCTGGCGTAGTCGTGATGCAAACCAAGACCCTTGTCTGGGATGCAGACGAGCTGTAATTCTTACCAGGCCTGGGCAACCAGCTTGATTTGCTAACCCACGACGACGGGATTGGTCGCCCCTCGGCCGGACACTCACCAAGGCGTTTGTCACGATTCGTGCCAAGGGTACGACGAATGACCCGGGGGCTCGCTGAATGCTTAAAGACTGGCCTTCTGCCGCTTCCTCAACCTGAGCTTTTTGTCTCGATAGATCCAGACTCGCACAGCTCTACTGATATCCATTTCTCTCCTCCCTTCTGTCTAGAGACTCCAGTCAAAGTCAGATCAAAGTTCCCGAACCGGGAAACACATAATGCAGGTCAAAAACATACTCGCTCTGGCATTGGCCAGCGTTGCCTTCGCTCAGGAGGGCGGCCAGCAGAACTTGACTGCCGCTCTTGCTTCCCAGAACTCGAGCCTGTCGACGCTCGTCGGTACGTGCTCGCGTCTTCTTTCCTTGTTCATCGAATCGTATCCCTGACCTGCCATAGGCCTTCTTGGTACCCAGCCAGGTCTTGTCCAGGCTCTCTCACAAGCTCAGGATATCACCATACTGGCCCCGAGCAATAAGGCCCTCGAGGCTTTCATCGCTAGCGCCGGCGCTGCTGCCACCGACGCTGGCCTCGTTGCTGCCATCCTTCAGTACCATGTTTTGAACGGCACCTACTTTGCATCAAACTTCACCGAGGAGCCCCAGTTCATCCCTACTCTTCTCCAGAACGAGACCTATACGAATATCACCGGGGGCCAGCGTGTCCAGGCCCAGACCGTTGGCGGCAACGTCACATTCTTCTCAGCTCTCAGAGAGAACTCAACCGTCACTACAGGCAATGTCAACTTCACCTCCGGTACTATCCATGTCATCGACAAGGTCCTGAGCGTTCCTATGGGCATCGCCGACACACTCCGCGCCGCTAATCTCACTGCCGCCCTGGGTGCCGTCCAAGCCGCTAACGTCACTGAAGCTCTTACCTCCGCCAAGGACCTGACCATCTTCATTCCTAACAACGAGGCCTTCCGCGCCATCGGTAACCTCTCCGCCGCTCTTGGCTCCGAGCTTCCCAAAATCCTTCAGTACCACGTCGTCGCCGGCTCTGTCCTCTACAGCCCCGACATCACCAACACCTCGCTGACCACCCTCAACGGCGCCAACATTACCATCAGTGTCATCAACGAGACTGTATATGTCAATAACGCTAAGGTCGTTGTTCCGAACGTTTTGGTCGCTAACGGTGTTGTCCACGTCATCGATAAGTAAGTTTTCAATGCGCCCAAGAAAAGTTTACCAAACTAACATGATGTGTTTAGCCTCCTGAACCCCAACAACACTGCTTCTGAGCCTGATACAACAGCCGTCAGCCGCCCTCCCGCGTACACCGGGGCTGGGCCTAATACTGACGGCAGCAATCCCTTCACAAACGGCGTGACTGGCCCAACCTCTGTCGCTCCTATCGCCACCGAGACCGGGGCTGACAACGGTGGCGGTGTCCGCTCCACCTCCTCTTCTACTGAGGCTGCTCCTATGCGCACCGCTGCGGTCGGTGCTGCTGCTCTCTTTGGAGGAATGGCTGCGTATATGAACATTTAGGTCGATGCTGCAGAGAGGTATTACTGTGACCGAAATCAGGAAGAAGTTTCTCGTTGAAGAAGAGGTGCAAAGGAAGATATACCAATGACTGTGGAAGATATTGATACTCGCTGAGCATAAACTGCATTCATTCTTTTCCTCATTAATACCTCAGTGAATGCAAAGGGGGCTGAAAATGTAGATGGCTATATGGTTGTAGGCGTAATTGTAGCCAAAGTTAAGAATCTTAATGTTTTAGGCAGATAAAGCTTTATTGGCTATCACGAATCGCCTACATGCTTAAACGATTGGCTTGAAATGCCTCTCAAGCGGATAGATATCCGTGCCAATGAGGATGTTAGTATCTCATCGAATACTGTTGAATACGAGCCGGTAATAACGGAAAGTGAATGTTGAGATGACCAGCTGCCAGCATGGGTGCATCGAAGAAATATCCGGAAAAAGAATTAATACAAGGTGTCTGGGGCGGGAATTCGGAGCCTGTGATTGAACAAAACAAGGACAGAGAAACGACTGAGAAGGGCGATTAGGTCCACGGGGCAGATGGCCAAGGAAGTCTAGCATGTTATTCATCTAAACCGCTTTCGATTGGCAACGAACATTCAAGACGCTCAGAAATCTGATCTCCGGAATAGTAGAAGATATCACAGTCCCGTAGTAAAGGCATGATTGACGTTAGGAGCCATTGTACTTGGGTTGAAATTCCTCAAATACTCAACGAACCCTGCGGCTTTGGGAACAAGACGTTGCGTATAAAAAAAAAAAAGCAATACTGTGATGCGTGGAAAAGATTCATTGAGATGTAACGAACTCGCGGCTACCGGAGTGTCGAGAACTGTAAATACAAGAACTCAAAATACGACGACGGCCTCTTCAAGCAGCCAGTGATCGAGTGTCGTTTGATTATCGTGATACATATGCTAGTCTCTTCTTTTTCCGCTTCTACTGACATTTATTCTATTGCAAGCAGGTCTTGAATACTGGAATCATATTTGTGTTTCTTGTTGGTTGTGGAGTCCACTTATGGGGGTAACCGATTCAATATGAGGTCTATAGTGGTCTCAGAAGTCAGGATACAACCGATTTCCCAATAGGCATGTCACTTGCTACAGGCAAAGCTACTCATTGATCTTTATGGATGAGCCGGATTCTGCTCTTCAGAAGGCAATGCCTTTTTTTTGTACGGCTGGCGAGACGAGTATTGGGAGTAAATTTGGCTACAACGGAGAAATCTTTAGGACAGGTTTGTGGGAATACTGCCCGTGCTGATGACCGAGGCAGGATTGGTGCTTGTTATGTCAGCCAGGTTGAAGACCCAAAACCCCAACAAGTTTCGTGACCTTGCGCCATGATGGCGTGCTACAACCGCGTCGAATGCAAATTGAGCATACGTGTGTGCTCTGCATCCCATACTCACCTTCTTCAAACATGATTACGCCATTCGAGACACCACTCACGGGTCAGGTTTGGTGAGATATTGGATCCACATTCAGATCAATCAAGCAAACGTTCGTGCACACGCGCTAATATTGGCTTTTTCGGCTGTCAGTATGTTCTTATACAATGCCAATTCCAGGTGAATATCTCTGCGGTTAGCTCGCATACTCCGATATCTGGGGTTTTGCTGATTATTCTTTTCTTTTGTGCAAGTCAAATACAAGTCTCGCTGCACATACTCCGTCGTACGACTTTAATTGAACCATCGCCATGAATACCGTTGATGACATAGAACGTCAGCCTCTGCTACTTCCTATGACGTCTTATCTGCCATCGTATATTGCGGCCCCCAACGGCACGCAGCCTATATGCTAAGTAGGAGGGACATCTGAAGAGAATTTCGTCACGGATAGTACGCTTCTATCTCGATCGGTGGAGGATGACGTGATTCCAGAGGCATGAACATTTGGCCGCACGTTGACTTGGCAAAGTGCATACATCCTTGTTATCTCCAGAGTCATAGGCACCGGTATTTTCGCTACCCCGGGCGCAATACTTCGTTCTGTCGGTAGTCCCGGAGTGTCATTCACCCTTTGGATCGTTGGCGCCATTGTTGCTGCTTGTGGGCCCATGTTATCGCTTGAATTTGGTTCGATGCTTCCGCGGTCTGGAGGCGACAAGGTCTACCTAGAGTTCACTTATCGCCAGCCGCGATATCTAGCATCCGAACTTATTGCCGTTTAGGTTGTTTTGCTTGGATTTACAGCAAGCAACTGTATTGTTTTCAGCGAGTACTTGTTATTCGCACTTGGCAGAGAGGATCCGAACGAATCCATACGGAAGGGACTCGCGGTTGCAATGCTCACCGCAGTAACCGTCATCCACGGTTGTTTTCCACGTTTCGGTATCAAGTTGCAAAATCTATTAGGATGGATTGAAGTAGGCTTGGTTGTTTTCATGATACTCTCCAAGTTGTATGTCGTCTTACTCTGACCATCCACGTGATCAACACGGATACCACCCAGCAACCTCTCAAGGAGAATTATGTGGGAAGACAGGAACTGGAACTGGGGGGTCATCACAACCTCTCTCTTCAAGGTGTTCTACCCCTATTCTGGTCTGGACAACGCCAACTATGTCCTCAACGAGGTCAAAGACCCTGTGCGGACGCGTGGCAACGGCAGCCTTGATGACGGCATGTGAACTTTATGCCCTCCTCTATGTAGCTTATTTCGTTGTTGTCACGGTCAGGGATATCAAGGAGAGTAACGAACTCATCGCAGCTCTGTTCTTCGCACGAATATTTGGAGACGGAATGGGCAAGACTGTTCTTCCGCTACCGGTTGCACTGAGCGCCGGGGCTAACGTAATTGTGGTTGTCTTCTCAGCGGTAAGCATCAAAATCCACGATTCACTTTCTTCCACTTTTATAATGGCCATCTAGGCTCGTACCAAACAGGAGATCGCCAGACAATGCTTCCTCCCGTTCCATGAAGTGCTTTCATCGACGAGACCGTTTAATTCACCTTTGGATGGATTTCTAATTCATTATATTCCATCTTTTCTTATAATGTCTCTTCCTCCCATAAGAGACGTTTACTCTTTCATTCTCGAAGTAGAAGGGTATCTAGCTCAGCTCTTAGCACTGGCTGTTGGAGCTGGTCTTATGTGGTTACGCGTAAGTCGACCTGACCTCAAGAGACCCTTCAAAGCTTGGATCTCGGCAGTGGTGTTAAGGTTCGGGCTTAGTTAGGCACTTCTCACTGTACCGTTCTTCCCACCCAGCACTGAGCCAGGCAGCGGCATGTTGTATGCAACTTACGCAGTTGTTGGAATATGCATGTAATTAATTATCCTCAATTCATTCCTAGTCAAGTCATCAACTGACTTACGCAAAGTCTAGCCGGCGGCGTTATCTACCGGTACATTTGAAATGCCCTGATGCCGAGGTTACGTGGCTATAAAATTCAGGTACTGAAAGATGGTACAACTATACAAGCTAGTACATTCCAGACGTTAGTGCCCGTATTATGACCTATGAGACCCGGAACACGATATGAAATAGTGGCAATGGCCAACGATAAATAGACTTCTGGTAACAGGTAGAATTCAAGAAACCAAGGTTTAGTACTTCATGCTTTTGTGGACTATCGCGAATGACCATTGACGAACGACGTACAGACTGGCCGACCGGCTCTAGCCACACTAAAGACATTGGTATCTTGTAATTTGCCAGCTACATCACCTAACAGAGCAAACCCCTTTTCCTTTACCTCCCCCAGATCATCCTCCCTAACCGCCTCGTGTCCATCTACTTCGTCAAGGGGATCGTAATAGCGCACAGAATTCAGCACGACAACAGCATAAGTTCACAACATTGTCCACCCTGGACCACCAAAGGCGATTTGAGATAATATTGCCAAGCCTTTTTATCTCTTCAAGAGGCGGTGTTGCTTAGCAGTAAGTCAAAGCACCTACTTTCCGCCCACCCCTGCATTCCGCCCACCGTTTTACACCAAAAACAGGGTTTTAGAGGGTTATATATCAGCATAAC
>JASUDE010000127.1:0-17506 GCA_034509685.1 Colletotrichum cereale
GGGGTGGATTGCGAGCCTTAACAGCACGTGGTGCAAGTTAGGTGGTGATGAGATAATCAGGTACAAACAATAGTACTATGTACATCGGAAGCTCAATTGCGCTAATGCCTCTTTGAGATTGGGTGCCCCACTGCGTTGCGCGCCAAAACCTGGCTGCCACGCTTCAATCGCTCCTCCCTCTGCCCGTTTATTGTGTCCAGTGTCTTTTTTAAAGTGTGTCCATGCCAGACGACAGTACGTACTGATGATAAGTAATCTCTGTAGGTAATAGGCCGTACACATGAACTCACCCGATTGACCGAATCAACTATACTGCGTATAGCAGCGGCGATGGCGCGGTATCATGGACAAACCTCACATGACGCAACTATTCATCAATATCCTTCATCGTTTGCTCTACGTGATAGAGCTGTTTCAGTTACAGGGCCCAGCCTCCTCTCTCGCTTCATCTCACACGTTCTCTAATCCACTTGACATCTATTGCCACCAGTCTATCGCTCGATCCAATCAGCTTATACAAGGGTCATACATAGCATAGATAGGCCCTTGCCATCCCTCCCATCCTACGAGTGTCTGCCTGCCTTCTCGAGTACAACCTCTTCGGAGTGAGGACAAGCCATCGCCGCGACCAGAATCCTAACCGGCATCATACCCAAGACCAGGCCCATCGACCAGACAAGACGCCAACGACATCAGACCCTCGCGCCCGTCGACTCCTTCCACAGATCTATCACCATGGTCGCAATGTTCTGAATCGTGTCGGGCGCGTTCGGAAGATGGTGGCCCCCCGGGTATCTCACCACCTGCCGCGTGCTCTGCTCCGAACACAGCTCAATCAACTCCTCGCTCGCCGGTTTCCACGGGTCGAACAGCCCCACCACGTGCACCGTCGGAGCCTTGATCTTGTCGTCGTCCGGCACAAACGGCGGGTAGGTTCCGCACAGGAACACCCCGAAGAGGTTGTACGGCACGAATGGCTGCCGCTGCTGCTCGAGCAGCAGGCTCGCCGCCGCCCGCGCTCCTTGCGAGAACCCCATCACTCCGACGTACGGCCCCGTCTGCTGCACGTACATCTTGAGAAGCTCCATTGCCGTCTCCTTCTGCCGCTGTATCTCCTCCTCCGGCAGCGACGGGTCGTCCGTCACCCACCGCCGGTACGGCCCGCATCCCTCGAACACTGGGAGCACCCCGGGCCCCGGCTCCCCCTCAATGGGCCCGTCGAGGAAGACGAACTCGAACCGCGGCTCTAGAACCCGCGACAGCCTGATGAGTTGGATCTGGAAAATGGTGGCCGATGCCCCTCCGCCGTGGAGGCAGAGGATCTTTGGTCGTTCCGGCGGCGGCACGTTTACGGCGTATGGCTCATACATGTCGTCCGATGCTAGCTGCTGGCCTTTCGATCTAGTTGCTCTCTTTCTTTCCTCTCTTTGCTTTCTGAATGTGCGATGAGACGGAACCCAACGAAAGTGGCTTGCTCGTTAGGAGACGACTGAGAGGCGTCTGCGTCCTGGTCCAACGTTTTGAGGCGGGAGGCGGGAGGCGGAATATTATTGTGTGCTGCAACGATATGACGCGGCGCGATTCGATGTTGCGAGCTGATGCAAAGAGTGACACGTGAGGTGAGAAAGTGGATCGTAAGCTCTCGGCCGTTTCGCGCTCTGCCATCTCGAACCTCCGACGCCCGGTCCTGGTCTCATATGGCCTTACATAATCCCGATCCGCTTCTCGGCTCGACCAACCACCTCTCGTCAAAACAAAAACTCTACTGGACACCATTGGACTCGGACCGTCAATTCCTGACTCGGAAGGGTCCGAACCTTGACACTTTTGGAACCAAGTAAACGCCTGACCGAATCCCTGGGGGGGGGGGAACATAAAGAAGGGGGACATGACCGAGACCAACACGACTAGCTAACTGTTCTTGGCTTTCCCATGCGACCTTGAAGATGATGGTCCCATATCATATACTATGTATGTCTTTGATGACAGGTGCATGCTCGAGAGTCTTGGCCCGGATGCTGCACACTCCTCTTCCCTTGCTTGCCAACTGCTCGTCAAACTCTCTCGGCATATCCTCAGCTTCCATTGCATAATTGGATGGAACGCCCGGGAGTGCCGGCTCCGGACCTTCGTGGCGGCCATGTAAGGACGCCCGCAACCATTGTGCCGCCCAGCCTGAGTCGCTCGACGCCGAGGGCAAGCTGGCTGTTTAACAACCGGCGGACTTTCAAGGTCTTGGGGTAGCTCGCTCGCGCGCTCCTCCCTGTAGACCACCTGCCGCTCTTTTGTTTTGCTGCTTGAAAACGATGCGCCCCACAGAAACTGTATAGTTAAATAGTCTAGGTCACGGACTAGCATTGCGACACTGACTTTCCGCCCTCATCTGAAGGATCGTGAACCGTCAGTGGACTACCACACATTGCATAAATCGTGCTCGTAAACAGTTGAGCACGAAAGATACCTCCCAGCGCAGGAGGGGGTTCGAGATTAGATATTGCCGCCCAAAGTGGCATTTTCCCCACTGGCTTTATCGTGCTGCGCATTTTGTACCCTCCCGGGCTTTTGACAAGATCTATCTAGAGACCAACTTATCTAGTTCCATGTCAAAGTAATCTTACTACACATGTCTAGTCAAAGTGCTTTTGTCACGTGGTTCGTTTAATACCAATGCAGAGTCCGGGTCAGGCACGACGGGCGAAAGGCCCTTCTTCTTCAAACCGACTTCAGATACCAAAACCACGTGCTGAAGTTGTCCAAGCTATTTTCCAGATGTGTTGGTCTCTTTAGCCTTGTTACTGCACTCGAGTTGGAGGAGGAACATGTCGACTGCCAAGGGAAAATGACACTATAGCTACCACTGAGGACAAGCTTTGCAAAAACAGTGCATCGTCACCATTTCAAGCTAGGTAGCTCCTTCCATATTGATTCTTGTAGGTTCCCCGGCCTGAATATGATATCCCTGAGCTACATAGCATGGCCGTCGTAGGTTCGAACAGGGTCGTGGGCCCTGCTCCAAACTCGAAACATCCCACTAGCGCCATTTTCTAGCATCGGGCGCAACAAAATACCATACGCCCTTGAAGTGCTGGAGACGACCAGTCTCTAACAATCAGTCAGTTATGAGAGCTGTGATGGAGATTCCGGATTCAACAGAGGCAACAGGGTGGATCATTTGATCGGGAATGAGCCGAAGGGCGCCGAGAATCGAACGCCGTTGATCGACACAGCAAGGGGCTTGCTTACACGAGCCCCTCAACGATCCTGGCAACCTTCCACACATTCCGAGCTTGCTCGTCATGGTTGCTTCAAGAGGAGAGCCGAAACAAGGTTCATCCTTTTGTACCCACCCCGAGGGGATCACAAACACCGGAACCAAATTCGACCACAGAAAGGATCATATCAAAAACCTTTTTGAAGTACGGATACTGTCAACAGGATGAGATTGTCATGTTGGCTAGTTCACCTATAGCTGCCAGCGCCTGGCTATCGTCATGTCGACTGATACTATCTCAAAATATTACTCCTACCGTCAGCGCGTAGGTCAAGCTGTTTCAACTAGATGACCTGTCCGCGGCCGCTCATGTGCGAATCACTTTGTGCAAAGTTGATCACATGCATCACTTAGAGATGAGTAACCTTCTAGTTCCGACATTGTTGCATGACTAACAATATCCGGTAAGGGGGACACCTCGTTGATATGGGCTATGCCTAATGGACCCCTGTTCATAAGAGCACCAGGATTGTTGAAGTAGCCGCCGGGTATGACGTCTCTCGACCAAAGTGAGGACAGTCATGGATGAGGACCCATCACAGGCCTGGCTTGAGTGCTGAGTGCATGCAACAAAATCGAGACCAAAAGTCGTTCAAAAAGAAAGACCTGTCGGGTGGTTCTAGCCCCAAGGGAGGAGAATGAACCCATGAGCGAGCCGATCTCCCGAACTAATCCAGTCACTATGGTGATCAAAACGAGAGAAACAGGGGGGGCACAACAGGAATAGCCCCCGCGCCAAGAATCGTGTTCGCGATCAACAACCAATGAACGCTACTCAACTAATCCAGCAGCGGCATCCTGGGGCTCTGCCAAGCTAATTGCACTCTGTACAAAACGGGCGGCTCCACGAGGATTCTGCTCTTTTTGGTCGGTTGCCGCTGCCAGCCACGAGGTGAAACGGGATCGGAAATGAAAAGGGGGGTCTACGTGACCCTAGACATCCCATTTTGGTAACCAAGGAGAAGAAACAAGCTTGAGAAACAATGGCTCTCTGTTGAATGCTTAAAGCTCGACGACCTTGGGCTCAGGAATAGCTCTTCCTTCTATTTTCCAACGTCTTCTTCATTGTCGTGTTTGCAAAGCTTCTTTTACCCCTTTTTTCTCTTCATATCGCACTTTCGTTCGTTACTGACACAGGATGTCTTCCATTCTTTTCTTCACCGGCCTACTTGCGGGCATGGCGCAGGCCTACACCGTGGTCAACGTTGCTCCTTTTATGACCAAGAACATCGACCCCATCGTCTTTCCTGGCCAGTATGACAAGTCTCATCTGCACTCCTTCTTCGGCTCCGACGCTGTCACCGTCAGCACCAAGACCAGCGCCGAACTCCAGAAGGGATGCACCAGTGCTGAGAATCCCAACGACTTATCCGTCTACTGGATCCCCACGCCCCTCTTCACCACCGATGGCGGCAAGACGTACACGCCCATGCCCGTGTCGCGCTTCAGCGCCTACTACAACCTTGGCGAGACCCCGGCCGAGGTTCCCATCCCCCAGAACCTGAAGATGGTCGCCGGCGAATCCGAGGCCCGGACACCGGACGCGATGATAGCTGGGGCCCAAGCCACGTGGGCCTGCGAGAACGGAGGTGGCGAGAAGCTCGACGCCAACGGCTTCCCCAGCACAACCTGCGGCACCCACCTGCAGCAGCTCCTCTACTTCCCCCAGTGCGTCAACACCGAGACCCTCGAGACCGCCTACAAGGACCGCCGCGGCGGCAGCTGCCCGAGCGGCATGAAGGCGATGCCCCAGCTCCGGTTCTCCATCCGCTACGACCTCCGCGACGTCCTCCCCGAGGGCTGGTCCGGCACGGCGCCCTTCAAGCTCGCCTGCGGCCCTGCGTGGTGCTCCCACGGCGACTTCATCAATGGCTGGACCGAAGAGGCCGCCAAGAACATGGTTGCCACCACCAACGACAAGATGAAGTTCACTGCTGTCAACGGCGCTCTCGGCAAGGACAGCTCCGGCCCTACGTGCAAGGGTAAAGACGCCGATCCCACCCGCGGCACCGGCGACTTCGCCAAGAGCGTTGCCGCTATGAGCAAGCGCGATGTTGATTCTTGGGGATGGACCACCAAGTCGCGCTTCGTTCGAGCATGAAGAAAACACTCGGGCAAATGGGCGGCGGTGAGATTGTACATAGACCATCTGCGTCAAATCTTCTTTGTACCATACTATTTTCGAGAATGAATTTACTCGGCTCTGAGAGCCATCAACCACCAGAGCTGCTTTGCCGGTAGCAGTACCTGCATTCACCACGGCAAACAGGCTTATGTCTTTTTGTTCGCCAATCCCATGAATGCTATTATTTTGATGTCTGGATCTTTTTGATGTTTGACTCAACGTACCTAAGAGAAAAGGGTATGGAAATGCTTCTCAGGACGTGGGTAGTATACGGAAGGCACTGCAAAACTACTTCTGCACTGACTCAGTCAGCCAGCTTTTGGCTTTGGTACAATCCTACCCGCCTCCTCCTTATAATACTACCTTACCTCAAGATGAGCGTCATCGATATGATTCTAGGTTTGAGTTTCATGCAAAACACGCCGGCGGGGCAGCAGAGCCACCACCATGGGTCTCCTCCGCATTCATCTCATTTAATTAACTTGACGGCTCTAGGGGTTTACAAATTATGGAGAGGACCGAGAGGTGATGTTTGAGTAGGCGGTTAGTTATTGACATTTGTCATACCAATCAGAGTGTAACTACCTAGACCGTTATTTATAGGATAACATAGGCCATTCAGGTTGGAACCCCAAGCAGGTCGGAGTATAAAACGAAACAGAGTTGGGTACTGGGGGAGCGGCATCAAGAGAGGCCGTTTAATGATGAGGTATAGCGGCTACAGGGAATTTGATCATCGGTTAGTCACCAGATAGGTAGCCCTTGACTCAAGTCGATGGGGGAGTTATCGTTCAAGGTATTTTTTGGACTGAACGCCGTCAATGTAACATACCCAATTTCACCGAGTCGACGATACTGTCGATGACGTCTCTTGTCCTAGTCTAGTTTACTGTGCGAATAGTTACCGTTAGTAGCGCCACCTCAAACAATCGAATTACCTTCAACCAGCTTCGGCAAGTAAGCGCTGGCCCATCGCCCATCCCGGTTATGCTCAGTCAAGCGTACCGATTTGTCTCTATGGTCATGACCATCTGGGGTTGGGCGCCGCATTCAACTAGAACCGTGGCCCCTAGCAAAGTTGTCACGAGTTAGAGCACACATCATGGCGTAAGAATAATTATATATAGTTATACAGATACATCTCCTCTGAAGCAACGCTGGATCAGTCAGTCAGTTCACCAGCTAGAATCAACCATTTTCCGGCAAGATGATTCAGAATCCGCGATACCTTCCGACTTTCCTGTGCAACAATTCTCTTGCTCCTGGGTACGCTGCATACGTCGAGTAATAAGGCCCCCAAGGCCCTTGTTCAGATACATCGATGGTTTAGGTACATTTCTCCAGGCCAAGATTCCCTTCCACACCCGTTCCCAATACTCTGCTGCCACTAGTATTGACAGTTCTTCGGCATACGATCGTCAGAAAGATACGCAACACGATTCGCAGCACGATACACCACACGGAGAAGCAACTGAAGCAACCTCGGCCTCTAAGAACCCGATTTTGGTGGAAAGAATCACGACAATCGGCCCACGTTCACCGAATTGGCCTTGAAATCTGATACCGACAAGGTGACGACCCACAACTACGGTTCTCTGTACGACAAATCCCTCGCCCAGTTCCGTGATGAGCTTGTGAGAATGATTGAAATTGGTCTGGGCTATGGCATGGTAAGAGTCAATGAAGCCCTGGGGCTTTTTACTTGTGGACATCTGCTAAAAACATGAACACTCTACAACCTTGTGGAACCGGCCATTTTAACCCGATATGGACCACGTACTTCCCGGAAATCCAACTCAACATTATGGAATACGACAAGGTCTGCGGTTATCAGTGGGCAGCCGAGAACCCAGAGGCCGTCATCCTCTTCGGCGACCAGTCTTCTGTGGTGGACCTCCGCCACGTCAGGGGTGAGGTCACAGCTGATAACAGGCTGGTGGACATCATTGTCGATGACGGCGGCCACACTATGGACCAGCAAATTATATCCCTTTGGAGCTGTGGTCGTACCTTCGTCTTGGTGGTGTCTATTTCGCCGAGGACCTGCAAACGAGCTTTATAGATGACTACGGTCGTGATGGCACAAGGACCCAACCCGGCAAGAAGATCTTTATCCGCTGGATTCACGAGCTTGTTGACGACTTGATGGCTTCGATGGAGGGAATTGCAAGCATCGACTGTATGGCGGAGATGTGCGTATTGACTAAGAAGGAGGAGGGTGCGCCCTTGGCACTATCCAAAAGTATATACTAATTCATGAATTAATTGCAGTTTACGTTTGTACGCAACAGCTGGTCTACTGCCGTAACATTTATCGTCTTGTCCGACTAGCATGAACAGGTCCAGATCTACATCTACGTATATGTTCAGATGTGCGTAGCAACTAGAAGAGTTGCACAGCACCATCGGACGAACTACTTGAGGCTTGACGCGATCATGCAATGAAATCATTGGTGAATCCAGACACTCTCAGGCATACTGTTTACTGAAAGCTTATGGGGCCAGACCCGTTAGCAACAAGATCTCTTCGGTCACCTTCTTGAGAGGGTCGAATCTTCCCGCCTCTTTTCTCAACACGTTTGCTTGCTTTCGGTACCTCCCATTACTCAGCACCTCTGTAATCGCCATGTGAACACCACTTACAGTCGGCGGTGACTCCACCATGTAGATGCCCAAGCCAGACCTTTCAACTCTTCTCCCAATGTCGGGCTTGTCAAACACATTGCCGGCTTGTACCATGGGAACGCCGTTTGATACCGCATGCTGAAATCCGCCATATCCACTGTTGGAGACGAATACGTCGGCGTGTGCCAGAATCGCGTCGTATGGAAAGTAGTCGACAACTCGGGCATTGGAAGGCATCATCCCGTCATTGAAGCTAGCAGTGTCCAGGGTGGCTCCAGCCACGCACAAGCAGACAACGACCAGTACATCGTCTTGGCCTGCTAAAGCATGCATCGTGGGGATGATCAGTTCCCGGTGGTCCAATACTTCTGTGCCCTGTGCTACGAAGACGATTTTCCTTCTGTCAGAAGCTGATGGGCGGAGAGTCGCGCTGTTGGACAAGATGTCGTTGAACCAGCTTGGGTAAGTAAGGTCGGACGGCAATGGCTTTATTGGCAGTGTGCCCGCGAACTTGATCTTCTTCGGCCAGTCTGACGATGGAAACTCGAGGGCGGGGAGGCACATTTGAAGTGTGGTGTCGTGGCAGATGGTTGAGGCGTCCCAGAATGGATGTTGAACCGTGGGCGAAAGGTCGTCGTACAAAGATTCGACGTCTCTGGCGCAGCCCATCATCGCCAAGACCCATCTAGCACGCTCTTCGGCAGCAGCGTTCCAAGTCTCTTGTATGGCTTGCATATTCCTCTTTATTCCCCTTTCACTCTTGTCGAAGGGCAGTCCTGATCCCCAGGGTGGCCTTTCGGGGCTGGTCCAGAACGTGGGCACAACACCGATGCCGATTGTTCTGATCTTTTCTCCCTCCTCAAATCCTTCCGGCAGGTCGGTCTGCAACCTCAGAGCCAACGTCCCCGAGAAGCATGTGTCAGAGAGGACAATGATTTGGCATCCAGGTTGTCGCCTGCGAATGGCCGCAAGAGCGAACCTTATTGACTCCAGACCGCTTGGCAAAAGCGAAACAAATCCACCATCGAGGGATGAAGCAAGGCGTGCTGCGGGACTTGGGGCGTGGGCGACGTCTGGCCAGCGAGTTGGGTCGTCGAGTGTTCCCCAAAGTCCAATAATAGGGCTGAAGGAGGCGCCAGCTGCTTTGATTGTCGCTTGCCACTTCTTCGTTCCCAAAACAGTGACATTGAAGCCGCTGTTGTGTAGGTGCTTGGTGATTTGGAGCGCAGGCCGCATATGCCCCTCTCGTGGGGGCACGGCATAGAGGATATGCGGTTTCACTTTTGGATTGACGGTCATCGTAATAAGATGATCAGAATCGCAACGTTTATATCCACGTGGTTCCAATGCTTGGAAATCGTCATGCTCCCGTTTATGATCAGTGAAAGACAAGACGAAATCTTCAGATGGATTTTCTGATAAATTTTAAGCCGTAGCAGCGCAACAAATAATGGACAAGGGACCCTGTCTCATTCTGTCGAATTGCAGTCTGATAAGAGGTTGCTAGGATGAACCGCCAGACTCTTTTAAGATACACGTATCCGTACGCAGGTGATATCCAGCGAGTCAGGTACAGTACTACGTGCAATCTTGCATGGAGAATCCGCCGTGAAGCATCATCAATCCTTTCATGTTTGACATCTCTCACCAAGGCGGAATCAAGCCGAGGGCTTCTCATTGCTCACAAACCTCAGCACCGGAGGCAGACTTGGATTGATTTTCCAGTTCGTTGATGCGCAAACCCCTCTACTGTAGCATCCTTAATGTGGCGGACATGCGGGTAGACAGGGTTGGTACCTGATGAGACCATTCGTTTTGGGGCATAAGCTTTGTGGGGAACGTTCTCGATGCGAAGTCCTCGGTTGCTTGACTCGTAAAACAAAACACCTGTAGGTCGATAGATAAGGACTAAGAGGATTAGGTGTCCGTCGAGTTCGACCACGGCAAACCTGCTGGGCAGCTGCCAAATCGTTACGGAATTGTGCTCGTGATGAATCAATGGCAACAAGCGCCATGCCTACGTTGGTTCTGAGCCGCTTCTCAGTTGCGGTCAGATAGCATGACTTCTCTCGAGTCCAACGACTGAAAGCATGGATGGTATTCATTGGCTTACGGCTGTGGAAATCCATGTGAACATAAAATACCTTTTCCGGCCACGAAACAACCCCGCGTGCGCTTCAACGAAGTGCCGATCAGTGATGATGTCCCGATGACTGGTCTTATCACACACGTAAGTCCTCGAGCAAAGTGCATCCGATACGCATGCGCCGCCCACTCACCCCGAGTAATTATGCTTCTTCTATGCAGCAACCAGTCTGCAGAGTGCGGGCGTTCGAGCAGCACAAGGCCGGAGGGATCGGAGTTGCACGCCCGCAGCCAACCTCTCATTAGTGTAATTAGACTTTTGTTCTATCTGGGGGCGCCATGCAACACCTCCTCAACTTGGTTCAAAGTCGCGCTGTGCATGCCTCGCAGCCGACGGTTAGTTCGGGTACGTTCACGAAGCCAGCCAGATATATCAGAGCTTTTCCCCCTTACACCGACTTTCGATAAACCTACCCCAACTTGTAATCGAAAACAAAGATGACATTCTCGTCGACACTGAGACTGGCTGGATAACGAAACCTGCATTGCTCGACTCTCCTCACACCCAGTACATACATCCCTCTGGCCCCTCGCGACTGTGGAACGACCATGCCTTGCCCCACACTACCCGATGCGATATGTCGATCGTAAAGGGGGCAGCCCCGCCGCCAGAAGGCGTAGTACCCAACCTGCAGCACCCAGAAGACGTTCTGCACACTATCAATCTTGTGTCGCAAATCCTCTCGATCACGGCGGTTTCCTTGTTCATGCTGCTCCGCATCTACGCCAAAGCATTCGTTGCCCCGCCGTTCCATACAGAAGATTGTAAGCACCGTCGTCGCCGAGTTCTCGCATTTCGGGTTGTTTGCTCACACTTCGTAGGGGTGGCTGTGCTGGCGTGGGTAAGAGACAGGTCAACAGGTCCTGAGTAATGGAACATGTTATTAACTCATGACTAGATACTGACGATGGGGTACAGCGCCACGGCGCTCGTGAGTAAGTGGTTCTGAGCGATCGGCATACCCGTTTCCTAGGCTAACTCTTGCGGCCTAAGTGAGTAGCTACGGCGGAGGATATCACGTCTACGAACTGTCGACCGAAAACTTGGCAGGCTTTATGAGGGTAAGATCGCTTTCCCCGTACATGATGGACGCTCTAGTTAACATCCTCTCTGGCGCTGTATGCCGACACCCTTGTGTACGGCCCCAACTCATTCTTCACAAAACTCGCTCTTCTCCTGATTGTGATTAGAGTCTTTAGATTCCACCAGAAGACGAAAATCGGAATATACATTACGATCGCCTTCATGGTTGGATACTACGTCCCCGTCTTCTTTCTGAAAACGTTCATCTGCCGACCTATCAACGGGTTTTGGGACCCGAGGGCTCAGGCCAGATGCCTAGACCAGCGAGAAATATTCGTCGCCGACACAGTCATTAGTGCTGTCACCGACTTGGCTGTTCTCTGCCTGCCGATACCTGCTGCCTTGAGCCTCAGAATGTCATGGAATCGACGGCTGAAAGTTATCGGCATGCTTAGCGCGGGGGGCATCGCTACAGCGGCGAGCATCGCCCGGATGGTCATCGTGGTCAGATTGCGGGAAACAAAGGATGAAACCGTAGAGTTCATCCGCTTCAACCTCCTTGGGTATGTAGGTCAATTTGTAACCCCCAGTACCGCTTTCGACTTGGTTAATTGCCGTCATGGAGACTGACCGCACAAACAGGACCGCGGAGATCAGCATAGGCATGATCTGCGCGTGTTTTCCGGCTACTAATATCCTCCTCAGTCGTAGGTTCGACAAGTCGCAAGAATCAAGTCGGAACACCACCGGCAGCAGCAGCAAAAGGGCTCTTAAATTTCTCAGGGGAAGCAAGCTAGAGACTCAAGAAATGACAGAAGTACATACAGTGGATGCAGAGGACGGGCGTCAGCCGTCTCCACCAGAAGAAAGAGGGGATGTCATATTCCCGATCGAACGTATAAGCCGACTTCCCCCAGCTTTACAGCGGGGTTGGAGTACGGAGACATACCCTGACGAGTGGTCTTCAAACTTAGTCACCTCGCCCTTCTCGGATGCAGGTGCTCCCGAATGGGCTCGAAGGGGGTCTGTCGCTTGACCGGGGTAGATGATAGACCCCGGGTGGGCTATTCATGAGGAGTTCGGGTTTCACTTCATTAGGCGGCTCGCAAAATACGATTAATGTAACATAACAGGGAGGATCTGCTCAACCAAACATGACAGACGTCACCCAGCAACTTGGAGTTTCCTCCTCCAAGGAAAAGACGATTGCTATTTGTCAATGCCGATTGATATTACTATTCTACTCCGGTGAGGTCGTACAGACTGATTTCCCGCCGTCCAACCCTATCACACCAACAAGCTTTTCTTCCTACATGGCTAAATGGTGCGGCGAGAATCTAGAAGACGCTCGGGAGTGATAGGGTGGCATAACATGCGCGTGACTTAGAGTTCGCAGGGCCATGGCCTAACCTTGACACGGCTGTCGACAACGCGTATGCTCATTGGTGCAGTCCTGAGAAAGTTGTGCGTTGAAACCACGAAGAAAGAGCAGAGAACGTTGCGAATCCACAAACTATTGAACTGAACTGCGAATTCGGCATGGATACCTTCACGTCTGCAGATTGTATCACCAATGGGACGACGACGTTTATTCAGTGACGGATGGTACTGTGTTATCGTAGCGTCGTGTGACCTCACGCTGCTGGAAGATTCCCCGACGCCGCCTGAGAGAACCACTCCGGCCGGAGCAACCTGTCTGTTAGACCGGCCCAGGATAGTCACTTTTGCAACATCCGATTTGCCAGATTCCGCCAGCCGCTGCTCCCGGGCGGCCGCAGAGGGTTGTTTTGCGCCGTGGTTATGATCTCCGGTGGGCCGGACTAGGATTGCTAAGGCCCTTGACCCCTGCCAAGCATATTCTTCGGCGGTTGGAAAAACCTATGGCGACAAGCGTGCACACGATGCCAACGTTGCCAGAAGACTCAACAGTTCTAACCAACATCTTACCCCTCCACAGTTTGGAGACAGTGTCCATCCCAGTTAGAAGCCAGGCAGCAGGACTAGACCCAGTGTTTCGTCGCACCAGGGTCCAGCCAGACTCGCAGGCCACTTTCGAGACATACTACTACTCAGACCGAGGCCACCAAGACCAGGGTCACCAGGACCACCTTAGCAGCAGCGTTCGAACAGGATCTTCCAGCGGAGATAGGCCTTAAGTTATGCGTTCCGGCTACCTTTTGTAGGTTACTACTACTAAAGGATGGTATAAGCGGGCTATTACAACGTGATTTTGTCCTACAGTAGAGCCCAAGTCCAGGTGACGGGATGGAGTAGGGTTGTCATCCCCCAGCCTAGGCTCCTTCTAGGCTGGAGAAGCCGTAAGTATGTGTTAAATACGATAGCTTACAACTCGGTTCACATCCGGGATGCTCTGTCCACTCGGAATATAAAGTTCCCCGTCCAGTTTTCTGGAGATCAGGTTGTAGCAGATGACGGCGGAAAACACATTGGCCTTCTGGCCTAATCGGATCGCTTGCCGTTTAGCGCTACCGCCAAAATCTTAACCTCCATTCTTGGTGGTCTTATCGCATTTGACCCATGTGCACGTGGAGACGCAGCTCCTTAACTGTAACTCAACACGAGACTTAGATGCTCTCCCTACATACATTGGTTCAGGAATTCGTCTTTAAAAAGGTCCTCTACAGTTGGTCGATCTTCTGGAAGCCAGCGCAAGACCTTGCGAACGAAGGCAACAAGTAATTCTTTTTCTTCGCCCTTCAGACGTATTTCGCGACTCTCAAATGATTGGTCGGGGATACGTGTTGCGGCGATCCAGTTGCCTGTAATGATTAGCAAGGGCAGATTCATGAAAGGTGGTATTGTTCCAGGAACCCATCGTTTCCTACAACTGACACCTACCCTCTGAATCCCAATACTGCCGACATTTTTCACTCAATTCCAGGAATCTTTTGGGCGGAGGGCCCAGGAGGGCTGTCATCTCGGCTAGGTGCTGCTCATCATCTAGGCGGGCATCTTTCACAGCGCGAAAGAGGCGACCACCTTCGAACAAGTCCCACACCTGCATGGTTTTGGTCAGAGGTTTGTATATCAGGCAGGAGGAAGGTGACACACCATGACTCCGACAGACCAGATATATATCTTAGAATCCCATTTCGAGCCAATTATAATCTCAGGTGCTCTGTACACACCTGGCATCACGTCTCCGGAATGCTTTTGACCAGGTTCACCTAGGCGAGCAGCACCAAAGTCGGAAATGACTGGCGCACCAGATGTGATTGGCATGCTGTAGGAAAGGTATATCGTGCGATCTACTAGAACCTTCCGAGGCGACGGACTTTGAAGCTCGGCGTGCTGTATTTGGGAGAATACTGCAGAATCTTCGGCCCCGAGAAGGATGTTGTTGGGAGAAACGTCTAATGTGTTGGTCAACGGCAATGTGACTGAAAGTATTGACGAGTCGCATACCTGTATGTACAACACCAGCCTGATGAAGAAAGTCCAAGCCCAAGAGAATCATGAGTAAGCTTTGCCGCAATAGATCTGTGCTAATACCATTCCCCGGAAAGTGGGTTCGGAATTCGGTGTAGGTCATGCCTAAAGGAGAGAAGAGGAGACATTGGTGGTGTCCGGAAGGCCCTTTAATTTGGAAGCGTTCTAAAAGCGTACGCAGTCTTGCTTTGCCAGGGTGCTGCGCATCAATGGATTTGATGTGGCTAGATACGGCCACCTCGTTACTTGCATCTTCCCCAGCAACACATACCTTGAGTGTCAATAGCTTATTCTCTCTAGAGGGAATTTAATCTTGGGTTAGCGAAACTTGCGGAAAGTAAGTAATCAATACATATCGCAGATCGTCTAAATGTACTTGTTCAGGTCCTGGCAAAGCCAGACGGTTGATCCTGCGCCATATCCGAGCTTCGCGACCACCTGATATCTCGACTCAAAGACCTCTCCTAGTCGTACAGGATAGTAATTTTCGGGTTTATAGCCTGGGAGAGTTTCTTCTTCTATCGTCTGGTCGGCTGGGATGACCCTGGGAGAGAAGGAAGGTTTGGCACTCCTTGCCCGCACTTGTTGTGAATGAGAATAGATAGTGGATCTGCGAGAATAGGTTGACGGTCTGTAACTTGGGGCACATAAGAAGTGATATCGTCGTGCGACAGCAAGCCGCGAACGTGCCCAAGTTATCAGCATCGTAGTGTGATTGAAACATCGATGGAGCTAGTTTCAAGGAACGCAAACAAGGTAACACAAGGGAAAATAATAAATCCGAGATTGTGGGTCTCCCGGGTCTCCTTTGCGATTGAGACGACGTATATTCCAGCTATTGTCGTCATGTGCATGGATTGAGGTCACTCGGGTGCCTCTCTCCGGGTGATAGCTCACGGTAATGACTGATATGTGGGACTGACAGTTCAAGCGTGGGGCTAAGTGACATGAAATTCAGGCAGGTTCAGGTTGGGTACATCGTACTTGTATTATCCGCCATGGGAGAGTGCAAGTTCGGGTATCCCCCTCTTCCGTCCATGTACCATCGCATGGGATGTAAGGCTTTGGTTTCTGGCCGCAACAAACGGCATTGTTTTTGTGGCAAACTGTCCTATGTAAAACTTCCACATGCAATCTAGTTTCTTGACACGATGTCAAACCAGACCAGCTACCTCGTTGTGTCATGAAACGAGTCAAGACACTGCTCAGACCACGATACAGTATACTAGATCAGAAGTTCTTCTATTGAAGTATTGAGCAAGATCACCGACAGGCTACAGCACCAAGACTATCACAATCAACCCAATCTATGATATACCGGTCATACGTGCATTCAAGTGCGATTGAACGTTTAGTGAAAAGCCGAAGGATTGGAGCCTTATGCCGCATCTGAAGTGACAACGGTATCAAGAAACCGGTCATCTTTAATGACTGCGAGTTTATCTTGTTTGCCATTGAGGGACGTAACGTCGCGCCTTCCAAGTCTCACGCTGAGCGCCGAAAGAACCTGCAACCCCATGGGATAGACGCCATCTGCAGAACGAGAAGACATGGATACACACCGCAGCACAGTCTTCAAGAAGGTAAGACGAATGTCATTTGTTTCAAGCATGAGTTATCACTATGTAGTTTCATTCGCAGCCAGGTTTCAGTATAGCAGGGAATCAGAGTTCCTCGGTGTGCCCGACAAGCCTTTAACCCTGATACCATGAGTTGCTAAATCAGTTATAGCACCGAGTCAACCGAGTCAACAAAAACATATGTGTGGCTTGCGATTTCCGATGATTGACAAGACAGGGTTGTTGGAACCGAGTTTGGGTCGCCCAACACATCGAGAACGCAAAAGAAAAGATGGGTTAAACATGGCGTTGGTCGCGCGACAATAGCTGAAATCCATTACTTGGATAACGTGGATCATGATTCACATGGCCACTGCAGGAGGGTTCATTCGATTGAGCCGACAACCTGGTGAAAAGCCTCTGGGTTGTCACGTCAGGAGTAGAGTGATGCATGGTCACTGAATCTCTCTGTGCAAAGAACTGCCGGAAAGAAAGATAGGGTCCAGGGTGCTGTTGGCCTGACAGTGAATGTCCACGGTCATACATTTCCTGACCACAACAAACTGTCAGGGTCTTGCGAACCGGAGAAAACTCCGCAAGGGGTATGTTTGGGGGAGACGAGTAAGGTCATCAGACTCTTTACCGGTGGGCGCCATGAAAGAGGGCTCATCAAAGTCGGAGAGCGTTCCTTGCACGGATACAAAGCAAAAGGTTTTGCCGGGAGCCCTCGCAAACAAATTAAGCCCGACGCGGAAACTCGCGACGGTGTTTCAACCATGACAACCCGGTGCGGCAGCTGGCTCATGCGTTGTCGTTGCCGCTGGAAGAGGGAAGGCTGACTTGCCACAGTCCGACAAAAGCCTCTGAATGCGAAGGTTGAAGATGAAGCCCTGTGAAGCAGAGTTCTGGCCAAGGACACGTCCTTCTCCGCTAACTACGCCAGCGAATACACAGTACGAATCCAAAAGAGGATGTCAGGGATGTTGGATCTGCCGTAGGCCAAGTACAAAGTACAAAGTGGCAGGTTTCAATGAGCTGGGCAATGAGGCGGCGCTGAGGAGGCGATTATCATGTGGTCGGGTGACAAGCTCCTGAACAATCGCCACGAGGCCCCCTTGTGAGTTGAGTCCCTGGGATTTATGACCTGTTTTGGCACAAATGGCAACGGTAGCCGAAGACACACATCCGACTCAAGTTGCGGCCATGCTTGGTAAGCGCGGACTCGGGTGGTTGGGGGGGGGGGGGGACGAGGAGACCCTGGAAGAAGCGCAAGCGAAGGTTTGCCCTTGGGGGTTGGGTATCCGAAC
>JASUDE010000127.1:17516-76274 GCA_034509685.1 Colletotrichum cereale
AAGCGCAAGCGAAGGTTTGCCCTTGGGGGTTGGGTATCCGAACCAACCTTGATGTGATCTTGGGAAAGTTTGTCGGATGATGTCTGCGTGGCACAGGAGAATCTCCTTAGTACTATGTACTATGTATTACGTCTAGTTTCAAGGAAACACGGTCCCTGTTTGATCAGGGATACTGCTGTTACCGTAACACCCTCAGGCCGTCTAAACTCTATCCCCACCCATGCTGTCGTTCTTATTATCCGCTTTACCAGTATACGCGGATTTTCTCCGGGTGAGTTGATATCAGTAACAGGACTTGGGGGGGGGGGGGGGGGGGGTAGAAGGGGGTTTCCTAAATCATGTCCGTCATTCGTCTTCTGAAGCTCCGACATCCCATACTCGGCGTCGGGGAGCTCAACGTCCTCGGGCGCCGTGATGATTCCGAACTCGACCAGACCGTCGAACTGGCGGCCCCCACCAGCTGCGCCCGGAACACCCAACGATGCGCCCGTCTGCTTGCGGTTCTAAAATACGACGTAGCGTGTCTGCTTAGCTCGTCGTCATCGAAGCGTAAACCCCCCGACAAAGAGATAGAGAGGCCGGGGGCAGATATGTGTGTGTGTGTGTATGTGTGTGTGTGTGTATGTGTGTGTGTGTGTATGTGTGTGTGTGTGTATGTGTGTGTGTGTGTATGTGTGTGTGTGCGCGCATGCACTTATCACGCACCCAAAGACAGCGTCTCGTACTCGTCGCTGTTTCCGGTGAGCACGCCGCCAGACCCGTCGTCGCTTATACGGACCCTTATCCCCCGCAGGATGTCGTCGTCCCTCGACACCTCGACCCTGACGATCGCCTGGCCCGACGGGATAGGGATCTCTTCGGACACGTGGGCGTCGAACGTGTGCTCCCCGCCTCTGCGCCACCTCCTCACACTTGGACCGAGCGGACGCGCGAGTCGTCGTCAAGGTAGACAGACGTACGCGCTGTCGAGGATGAGCCCGGTCCGCACGTCGACGCTCGGCGTGCGCGACGGCGCCATCTCGCCCCCCGCCGTCTGAGCAGCGTCGCCAGGCCTAGACCTCGTCGTCGTCATCGGCGGTTCCAGTCTCCGAGGGACCGGGGGCTGTAGAAAACACTGCCAGACGAGTCTGCCACTGAGGGCTGAGGCTCGGTATCGCCGGACAGCCAGGACTGGCCGAGAGACTAGAAGGAGAGGGCAAGTCGAGAGCTAGACCTGCAAGGAACGGCACCCCGTGCGCCGCGAGGGCCTCTGGGAAGCAGTCGAAGAGCTTGTCCCTCGAATGGGCCAGAGGTGCGGGTTATGGACGTACTAATAAATAGCGGCTACTCACCTACTTCGAAGACGATGAAAAAGGCAGTGTTAAACTTGGAATCTAGATGCCAGAACGCAGTGGCGAGAAGAGAAATACCACCATGACTAGGGCTCCATCCCCTATTTACGCCCATACACTAAGACTCTATTCCACCCTTTCTTTGGATGCCTGCCTACCCAAGGTACGTAAGAGAAAGCTTTCATTAATGTAGGATCATGTTTGGGCAGCTTTCGGCCATGATTGGCCCACCGCGCCGAAGGAGCCGGGTCTGCCCAAACCTCCCCCCGGGCCGAACCCCACCTTTTCCGGGTCGGCTTGGCCCCGGACCACCCATGGCATTCGAGAGCTGTTATCATCAATAGAAAGTGCTCATTTGTGTGTGAGTGTTTGCCTAATTACAAACGACCGTGAAACAGTAACCGCGTATTTTTCCATCCATCGCAAGCTAAATTGCAAGCCGCTTTTCACCGTTAAACCAGTTGCCAAGGCAGGCCTCCGCAAGTCAACGCCCAGATACAACTGAATACCAAGTTCACCCGTGCCTTTTCCCTTCCCAAAATTTCTTCTTAGTCACCGGAATACGAATGCTCAGCGAAGAATCTAGTAAAACGGCTCACTCTTAACGGCCACTTGGTCGCTGCTTCCACCGAGCTTCGAAGCCAGCAGGTTTTCAAAACCAGCTCCATGCTCATCGGCAAAAGGATCACTCTGACACGCCTCGGGTGCATCCACAGCCTCTGAGCCGTCCTTAGGACCGGAGCTGGAACCGGAACGAGCAAACCACTGACCAGTCGCCTCCAAGATGGGACGCATCTCGGCTCGGAGCAGACGCTCAGCGCGGGGAAGGCCAGATTGCTTGGCATTGTTGTCAACACCCACAAGCACGGCCAAGTAGTCCCGCGCTAGCAGGTTGTAGATGTCCTGCACTTGCTGAGCCATCTCGTCCTCAACCCTGCTACACAACGCCCGAAGCTGCTCTTTAACGCTTTCTGTGGAGTGACGGAACATGGTGTGTCGGGAACTCTCAACGTGGTTGACCATATGACACTTCATACGCGAGTAGGAGCCGGGACCTGTACCATTTAATGTCAGTGAGTGCCGAGACAGGCAAGGGTTGGTACCTGGGCAGAACGTACCAGACTCCGCGACGCAGATATCGTACGCTGGCTGCATGTCCTGCTGAATGACCGGGTGAAAGCCGCGGCTGGCCTCGCGCTGTAACTCTTGGACAACTGTGCGAATCATGGCGGGGAGCTCCTTTAAGCGGGCTGTGTGTGTTCGCAGCTGATTGCTGAGCATGTTGATGCCAGCGTAGTTATTGCCGCGCTCCTGCGAACCCGAGACGACATTGCTGTGGAACTTTTCCAGCAGCAAACGAGCGCTCAAGGCGAACCCTTCGAGAGCCTGTGGAAGGCGGCGCTGGAAAGCTCGCTCCCATCCGGTGGCGAGCTGTCGAGAGATGGGCTCGAACAGCTCTGCATTGAAGTCGCGTGGGCCAGAGGCCCCAGTATACACGCCGGAGCGACGACAGGTCGCCTTGTAGGTGGCCCAGAACATTCCGCCTTCGCTACGATGCGCCCCCCAGCTGGATGCTATGGGAACAGCTGCATCTGATGCGGCTGGGATGGACTGGTCGAAGAAGTCATAGATGCTCTCGGACAGGGCGTCCTTGACGGCAGCGACACACTCGTCGACTGCTTTGGCGAAGTCCTGGTGGGAAGTTAGTAGATGCTCGGCCTCACGGGTCAGCGACCAACGAACCTTTTCCAGAGTAGACAACTTTACTCTGAGGTTGGTCTCCTCGTTCCACTTGTCCCGGTCCGTCATTTGAGCTCGAGTTCCATCATTGGCAGCCCACATCCTCATCGAGTTAAGGAGCTGTCTCAGATCGTTGAGAAAGCGACGGCAATTAGCAGCCCGGCCGCCCTCCGTAAGCTTCTTCGCGTGCTGTTGGAGTTGTGGGATCTCGGTCTCGTCGACGTCACGGAAGCCCTCGTTGTTGAAATCGTCCTTCTGCAGTCTGCCTCGCATCTTCTGATAAGCGCGGCTGCTGACGCAGAACACTGGCAGATTCCGAGCAACCTCGTCGTAGTCGCGAATGTCTTCGTCGGGGTTGAATGTCTGCTCATTCTCCTCGATGGCAGTCTCTTGGTCCAGCCTAGGCAGTCAGCAATCACAGTCAGTAGGACCAAGGTGGAGACAGCTTACTCTTTGATGCCCATGGCAAAGTCTCTTTGGATGGCACCCTTCGAATATCCGTTTCGGCCCTGGATGCAAATAGACTTGACCTTGCCCAGCAGTCGCTCCTCCTCTGACTGAACCTTCTTGATTTCCTGTCGGATGTCTGAAAGCTTTGCATCCACCTCCTTGCGGCTCTGGCGGATCTCCTTTCTCAGATTCTTGAGATCAGCCAGCTTCTCCTGGATCTTATCCTCGGTTATAGGCTGTCGATTCTCGTTGTCGGGGTTGTTTTCCTTATCACTATCCGAGTTGAGATCCGAGTCGTCCGAGCTACTATCAGATTCGGATGATTTGCGGTTCTTGCGAGTCTTGAACGAGGACGACCCGCGCTTGCGTTTCTTGCTCTTCTCCGAAGGGGCGTAGACAGTCTCGCCGTCCGCACACTTGGTTGCGAGTTCGTCCCACTTGTCCCAGTCGCTGTCGGCCTGCTCAAGACATTCGATCAGATCCGACTTCTCATCTCTAGCGTTGCCGAGTTCCTGCTTAAGGTCTCGAAGCTTGCGTCGATAGCCTTCGATCTTGGCCCAGGACTCGGATATGTCGGCCTCAATGTCAAGGCTCTCAGCGGCCTCGGTTACTGAGATGTCGTCTGTCTTGGAGCAGATGAAGGTAACGGCCGAGTAGATGCCGTCGTACTTGAGCTGGCGCTTGAAGGAGTCGCCCAAGAGGGACTTTGCGGTCTTATCATCGACTGCACGGTTGATGGGGGCGACGATCCAAAGACCGGTGCAAGTCTTCATGTAGTTTTGAGCGACAGCAGCTCGAGCGGCATTGGAGTCTTGCACACCTGGCAAGTCGACGACGACGGCACCAGTGGACAGGGCATTGGCCTTGGTGAAGATGCGGACCACTTTGATCAACGGCCAGAACTCCATCTGTACATTCTTTTTGCTATGCGGGTTCTTCTCCTTACTGTCGACATAGCGCTGCATGCTAGCATAGAGATCCTTGGCCGTAGTCGCCGTGAGCTTCTTGACAGTGCCCAGAACACGGGCGACTGCGGGCTCATTGGCCAGTCGATCAGGGCTACTCTCGGCAATCATCTCCCTTGTCTTGGAAGGGTAGACAGACCTGATCTTGGCATACGCGATGCCTGCCTCGCTGTCTTCATTGGTGCACTCGCGCGATATGTTGCCGCTGTCGTCCAGCAGATCGGTGAAGAGTGTCTTGAGCTCTTTCTTCCAGTCCTCCAGTGAGATAAACTCGATTTCGGAGCGGTAAAGCTCCTCCGGGTCTTGAGAGTGGTTGTAGGAAATCTCAGTCGGGGAAGCGGTGCAAGCGCGCAGGCAATTGGTAGGAAGAAGTCGCTCTTCGTCGAGCAAGGCGTTAATGACGGAGCTTTTGCCGGCGCCCGTGTTGCCAACGACGCCGACAATAGTCTTGGGTGGCCGAGAGCGGGCCTGAATGTCGTTGATGGCCTTCAACCACGTCGAGCCTTGCGTCTCTGGAAGTGAGGCTGTGAGGCTGAGAGGAACCTTGAGGCTTTCGAGCAGCTCTATGCCAATCTTGACTCCTTCCTCGAGAATCTCGGGCGATGTCTCTGTAGTCCACTGCTCGAGGGGGTCCGCCTTCTGAGACTCCGACCCCTCGGAATCTTGGGGAGAGACGGGTTCTGGGGCCTCCACCGACGTCGAAGCACTGTGGGCTGGGACATTGGAGTTCACGTTGGGGTGGACTTGCTCTTGTTTGATCCCCTGCTTGATCTGAGCAGAACCTGGTTCGGCCTTGATTCGACAGAGTGGTGTATCTGCCGGAAGAGTAACCGCCGACGACGGAGCTGTGACATATGGAGAACCAGCACTATCTCGAGCTGACTGCTGCAACATCGTGTCGGGTGTCATGGGTAGACTGTTCATGCCAATCTCCCGGCGCTCGGCCTTGATGCCCTCGACCTTGATCGGAGGCATCTCGAGGCTGTGGGTCGAGAACGTCAGGTGTAACACAAGATGTGACTAAGCCGAGAAGAGCAACACACGAGATACGATCGGGGAAAACGATGTGTCGTGAAACCGGATTACGGCTTACTTTGGACCCATCGGCAGCGAGGCCGAAGACGGTTGTGGCGATACAAGGTTGTGTGTAGTGGCTAGCCTTTTTTGGTGCGACGGGATGAAAAAGAAGCTTTCTCAAGGTTGCAGCCTATTGATGACAAGGTTGTAGTAACAGCTATGAGGGCTGACGGACGGGCGGATGGCTGAACCAGTGAATTTAGGTGCAGGTTCTGGTTCCTGATTAGCGGTGGAATCCTACGATGGATCGTTGATGGTATCGAGTGTGATGCCGTGTGGGTGACGCGCTGTGACGGGAAGCAATTAGTTTTCGCGTCTTGGGGCGGGGCAGGCACGCTACAGCACAGCTACAAGCATCGCGCTTGACGAGGAAGGAGTCCGGTGGTAATCATGGAGTACGTACCCCTACGACGTGCACCCCTGCGGTCCCCTGTAGGAAAGGAGCTCCTCCAGGCCCTCCCCCCCTTTCCTTCCACAGCCGGCAATTGCTAGTCACGTGTGTGAGAGTGCTTGATCCACCAGTCGACCACTTGATTGGTCAACTGTCGATGGTGAACAGATTGCTTGCCATCTTGAGATTGTAAACAGAAGGAAGCAGCAGAGTATCAATAGCAATTAGATGGTGGCTTTCTTGGCACTTGCCCTTTGTAAAACGAAGATTTTTTTACCCTTTTTTCATTCTTTTCTATGTAGACTTGACTATGTACCTGTCTCAAAAGGAAGTGCGTCGCGTTACCGTTGCCAGTAATGACTATATCTTGAAGGTCGCCTTGTACTTGGCTGCTCTCCCGAGGAACGAAGGCAGGGTAATGCCAAACAACCACCTTGCCAAGCTGATACCAACACAATTTGATACCCCATCAGTTCTCAACTGATCAGAGATGCAATGAAGACATTACGACTTCTTTCTCCTCTTCTAAAAGACAACCCGCGGAAAAGCCATCTCACACATTGACATTCCTACAGGGATGACCTCGGAAGGCAGCCATGTCCCCATTCCGCGCCTCGGATGGTCGGACAACCTATCCAACGCGTGGCAGAGCTTGGCCCGAGGTTTCAATCATCTACAACCCCCGTAATCAGCAACCCCTCTCGTCGGTCTCCACGACCTATGGTCAGCCAAGGGTCCCGCCACTTGAACAGCAATTGGCAGAAACGTCCTTGGCGGCCATGAGGGCGGTGACGGCGATGTCAACTGTCTTGACGCTGATCAGCGCTATAGCTTTCGTAGGGCTAGTTGACTGGACAGGTAATTGAGTAGATGGACGATGTCAGGCTATGGAATAGAGACGTAATTGAGAGAATGACAGTAGAGCATGAGTATCTGGGAATACCAGGTAGACGGATCCACTACATATTGTATGACTACGTTTGGCTGAGGTCCACTGAACGGAGGAATAGCGACCGCAACCTCTTTTGAATAACACAAGTACATGGCTACCTGGTATATCTGCAGCTTATGGTAATTGTGTAGTACGGGTTTTGGTTGCAAATGCACAACGGAAGTGATCTAGATGCTACGATTCAGTTTTCACTTATTACAGGGAAAACTCTAAAGACTATAGTGTAAAAAGCTACGGTGAGTTCGGTGAGGATCCGTCTGACCCAGCGGCTGACTCGCCATCTGCCCAGTCTGTTGAGCGTACGGATACAAATACGACCTAGAAACGCCCTCACGATGAGCCATCACATCGTTTTTCCGTTCCGCCGCAATTTCATGCCAACTTTGGCCCCCAACTCAATCGAAGTGCTCTGTAAAAACCCAGCCAGAGCCGCATTTGTCTGAGACATTGAAAAGGATCATCGCCCTCACCCACCGCGCTCCACTGCCCCCTCCCCCTCCCCTCAACCCTGCAATCCCAATACCAATCTCATTCGACATCGCTCTCGCCCCGTCCCGTCCACCTCGGAACAGAAAAAGAAAAGAAAAAAGAAAACAACCATCACCCATCAACAGTCATGGGCTTCATCGGCGCCACCGCTACAGGCCTCATGGCCGGCCTGCACGGCTACATCCTCGTGCTCGAGATGTTCCTCTGGACCTCCCCGCGCGGCCGCAAGGCCTTCGGGCTGACGGCCGACTTCGCCGAGAAGACCAAGACGCTGGCCGCCAACCAGGGCCTGTACAACGGCTTTCTCTCCGCCGGCCTCGCCTGGGGCCTCGCCCACCCGGTCCCCGAGTTCGCCCAGCAGATCCGCCTCTTCTTCCTCGGCTGCATCGTCGCCGCCGGCGCGTACGGCGGCGCCACCGCGAACCCCCGCATCTTCTTCATTCAGGCCGTCCCAGGCCTGGCCTCCATCGCCGCCGTGCTGTCCGGTTACTGAAGTCTTTTGATTCCTCGAGATTACAATGCCCGGGGGGCGGGTTTGCCAAACGCATATCTGCACAGTGTGGCACGAGTCCGGGACCGGGAATGGGTAGGGTTCTACGATGGCAGTTCATCGTGTAGGGAAGATTAAAAATGACTACAGTGTTGCGCCGATGCTTATGCGACTGGTGTTCCTGGCCGATGAAAGGATCAGTCCAAGCATTGTTCTGTTATTAACTTATTATGACTAGTGATGGATGTAGATGTAAAATCAAATACTATTTTTCAGAATACAAAGAGTCTACATGTTCATCGTGATCATTTGTGAGACTGCCCGTTCGTCCGCCCATGCTCATCATAGTTCCTGCTTGTCTCCCCGCTTCAATCTCTCCTCGACCATCAGCTCCTCCTGGAACTTCGCCTGCTTAGCCGTTCTCTCCTGCCTGGCACGCGACTCCTCCCGGAACGTCTCCATCTCCTTGAGGTGATCCTTCTCCGTATACTTCTCTACCGGCTCATCCGGGTTGACCCAATCGTAGGGAATACGCTCCGTGATGAGATCGCGATACACGGGTTTGAACCCAGGGTTTCCGGCCAGCTTGCTTCCCATCACTTTCTGTCCGGCTCGCACGATCCCATCGTGGAATATCGTCTCCCAGACGCTCCGAGACGTTTCCGGCTCAGCCTGGACCGGGGACCAAGCCATGGGCTTGGGCGGGTGGCTCTTGAGGTACGACACAGCGCGGTCTCGGCGCTTTCGGTAGGCTCTGTACTTGGCATCGGCCGCCAGCTTTTGCTCAACCGTCAAGTCCAGATCCAAGGAGTTGGCCTTTGATCCAGAGCCCGGGGCGTGTCTGCCGACAAGCGGAGGCAGAGAGGTGGTGTCGAACTGGGTGTCCCATGGATCGGGCCTGTCTTGTGCAGAAGCGAGCGTGGACCAATGATGATGGAGTCTCTCTGCGCGTTTGTGCAGGTCGTGCGGTTCTTCCGGAATGGGGCTGTGATGGCCGCCACGATTGGCGATGGCCATGATAGTCTTGGCGATGCCGGTCTCCTGGACCACGAGCCAGGTGAGGTCGGTCCTGGTCTCGAGGCTGCTCAGCATAGCCGAGTACATGTCGTAGTCGTCGTCCGGCAGGGACGTGGGCAGCATGCCGTCTCGGAGCGTGTCACCAATGAAGAGGACCTCTCGGATGGTCTCGTGGACGGCGGGGTTCGGGGGGAGGTCCCGCCAGGGATTTGTGGCTGCGTAGTCTCCCGAGACACCGCCCGCCGACGAGTCCAGGATGAAAATCCGGATGCCGAAGAGGAGCATGGTGAAGAGGGTAAGGTACCTCAACTGGCGGCTTCTTAGGATAGCCAAAGCCACACGTTTCGGGCCGCCACGGCCGGAGGACCTCGATGAAAACAGACCGGGTCGTGACATCTTGTCAATTTAGTGGAACGCAAATTCTCCGCGATCGTTGTTGAGAGGTGGTAACATATGGTTAAACGAGGGGTGCCGGGCAGACGAAACAGCCGAGAGAAGCCCGTGATAAAGGGGGATAGTCTGAGCTTTGAGATGACTGGGCGCACCAACGCCCCAAAATATCGGAGCCGGCTCGGCCGATTCCGCAAGATGTAAACTGTGATGCAACAGTGAAATTTACATACAGGACAAGGCCAGAAGGTATGAGAGCGTCAGCGGCGTGAAAAAGCAAGATGTCGCTGCTCAGTTACAGTAGGGTTGAAGCCCCAACAGCGATAATGTCGAATGTGTGCAAGATGACCTAGGTTGGCTGCCCGGGTAGCTAGCTGGCTGCGGGCAAAGCTAGCGGTTTGTTTACTCAAGTAACGTCTAGCTACAGAATACCCAAGGCATAATATCAGGTGGCCGTCCCAACATTTTGAGCATGACGTTCTCGCCGGCCGCATAGGAAAGGCAAGGTAAGCTACAAGGTAGTTTGTAAGTGAGGGGAACCAACCAGCTTGTGTGATCGTGCCCCCCTCACCTCGAGCGATTTCCCAAGGCGAACGCAGAAGGAACCTTGGAAAGGGCTGGCGTTCAAACTCCAGAGGCCGTTGGTGGCATGAAACAAGCCAAAATGCTAAAATCGCCTTGGAGCATGCCATGAAACTTTTGGCCAATGAGATTGACCTTGGAGGAGAAGGAATACGAGTCATGGTTGAGCGAGTCTAACTGGCTGGTTGTAGACATGAGACGAGATGAGATGAGATGGGGGGAAGTGAGATGGGGAGGGCGGACGACATGCATAAGCATGAGCATGAGCCTGAGCATGAGCGAACGACATGAGAGTGGTTTGTGTGAGTGGAACGAAATGCGAATGCCCAGAGAGGACACATGTTGCGGGTACCCAATACTCTGTATCCGTATCCGTACACCGTACAGTTATTCCGCCCTGCCATTCTGTCCTCTCTCACTCCGCCGCTCGCATGATGCCTCTTCAGACGTCGGTCCTCTTCTCACCTGTATGCATACTCACCCGAGTCTCACCTATTTCGAGGTTCAAATCGATGCTAGGCTGCTTTGAGTAGTGAAAAAGCATGTGCTCCCGGGGAGAAAGGAGCTCTAAAAGACAGGCGTCTGTGATGGGTAGAGGTCAGTGGGCTTGAGCTAACTTGCTTTACCTAACTTACTTTACCTACCTCCGCAGTACTCTAGTAGGGGATTACCCCTGAGAAGTTTAGCTGGGTAGGTGCCTAGGCAGACTAGGTATCCGTAGGTGCCGTAGGGCCGCCCTGCCTGCCCTGTGGGGGAAAATGACAAAAATGTCGGAAAGAGCAGAGCACGCCCCAGGGTGGGGTCACGTGTGACGCACGTGATGGCACCCTCGTCATAGGGGACTTGGGCAGCGACGATTGAGGAGGAGGCACATTTCTCGGGACGCAAGACGAATGACTCGATGATTTGCTTGCCTTCAGGTTTGAGGGAAAAAGGGAACTGGAACGATAAGTAAAGACAGAAGATCAAATAGATGGGTTTGTTGGATTAGCTACAGGAATCTGGGGAAGCGCATTAATGAACCTCCCCCCCTTAAGTACCTGTACGGACGAAGCCCGGCAAGGCAGGTACGGCCAAGTCTCAACGTCATCCGCACCTTACCTCATTTTCCCCGGTACTTCCAGCTGGAAAACGTGTGGCCGGGACCGGATAAACCACGGTTCTTGCCTCTCCGGGACTAGTGCGTTGCTGGTTCCCACAGTTCCTCCCTGGTCCACACCATCGTGGGTCCTTCCGAGCTGGCAATTTTCCTTTCAAACCTTTGATTTTTTTCGACGAGACAGCTCACCCTCCTCACCCACCCTCGCACGACGAACCGCATACGCTCGCGAACCGACCTTTCGGTATCTCGATCAATCCATCGTTTAGCAAGCCTGACATCAGCTATCTGTATCACGCATCACTCCAACCTGTATCATCGCCCTTGCAAATACAAGTCGCGCGCGACACAAAACCCACACACCATATCTTCCGCCCCCAATTTCCAAGAGTCCCTTTCGTGTCTTGTCCACGAGAGATCGATCAGCAACCTACGAACTAAAAAAAAACATCAACCCACCTCACCTGCGCGTTGCTTGCTTGTACCCCCTCCGCATCCTTGCTCAACGTCAAAGACACCTACTTTTGCGCATCACCAGCCATGCCTTCGAATCTACCATCAAGCTTCGCCTCGGCCGCCGCCGGCCAGAACTCCAGCCGTGACGCGAGAAGCGGTCGGCACGACGGGCGCGGAGTCGGAAGCGGGGAATGGTCAGTAGTAGCCTCTTGTGTTTCCTCCCCCGGCCCATCGCAATTTCGCAAAGTCTCCCTTTCGTTGCACCTGGGATAGTTTGTTGCCTTGTTCTGTGTGTTGCACACAGTGCAGTACGCTGCAACGGCGGTGGCGAGATCAGTTGAACGTCCGTGACTTCCACGTCTTGCCACGCGGTCGCATCACCACCCAGACCCACTGCACATCGGGCCGCCAATATTGATTCGGACATTTTTGCTAACATCCAAATCAGGGCTCGACGTGACGGCAGAGCCAACGGCACCCTGACGTTTCGACGATCCTCAATGACACCCGGCCACCCGTCCCAACCCGCATCCTCGTCCGAAAACGCTTTCCCAGCGACGTCCCTCGAATCCGGTGCAGCCCCTCAGACACCGGGGCCCGCGACGTACGACTACCCAGCTCCTTCACAGTACCAGAAGGATTCGATTCTTGGTGTGTTCAAGAGCGGGGCGGCGGAAATAGACACTGTCAACGTGTTTGAATCGGGATGGACTCCGGGACAGACAAACGGAGGCGGTGCGCGGGGCTGGGGCAAGAGCAACAATAACCACAATTCTCAAGATCCCGCCGCCTGTTGGAACCCACGGGGGGATGGTAACCCCGTAGGCGTCAATGGCTTGTCTGAAGAGGAGAAGGAGGTGCGTTGGCTAGACGAACCCAACTACCAGACAACGGGGACTAATACAAGACAGGCATTCGCATCTGATGTCAACTCTCCTCTGAAGCCCCCCCTTCAAAAACAGGAGGGAAATCAGGGCCCCGGGACGAATGGAAGGAAGGCTTCTCTGTCGCATGGCAGTGCTACCGCATACGGATTGGCATCGCCGTCGTCTGCCTCCAGACCTGGAACCCGACGCCGAGAGACGACGGACTCCAATCCTTTCGGCACCGGCCCGCTTGCGTCTCCGAGCGCGGCACGCTTCGCCCGCGGCGACGAGGCGTTCTTGTTCGGTCGCAAGAACAACGACGTCAAAGAGCAGGACCCTGGCGAGGACGAAGGCGCTGGACAGTCGCAGAACCAGGCTCAGGCCAAGCCGCCCTATGGAAACCTGACGCGTAGTAACACGACTGGTAATCCTAGTATGGGCGCCAACATCAGCTCACTCTGGGGTGCCTCTTCTCAACCCTCCGCACCCGGTGGGAATGGCGGCGGTGGCAGTAGCAGTGGTGGTGGTATGGGCAGTTTCGGTCAGTTCGCTCTGCCAACTCCTACTTCGACTATTGGTACAGGTAGCCGTGGCGGCAGCCGCTTCGCCAACCTCATGACGAAGGATGGTACCGATAATCCTGCCGGCAAGACGAACGAGGCCTCCACCCCCGACGCGACCCGATCTTGGCGTTCTCGACCCCGAACCGACACCGATCCCTTCGGAGGTGACGACAACCTCTCTGGCAGCGCTGCACTCGGAGGCGCTCAAGATACCAGCCCTCCTCCGATCCCGAACCCCAGTAACATCGGCTTGTTCGAGACACCTGTCAAGGGCTCGACTGGCGACTTCGGCATGTCTGGGCTGAACCTCGGACACCAAGCCGAGAACGAGCAAGGTCCTACGAGCCCATCCGAGACGAACCCTTACCGTAGCCCTCCGGCCGACCGTGGCGAATCTCACGATGAAGGTGGCCCCGAGAAGCCTCATGGCGCGACCATTGGCGGCGAGCAGAACCCCGGGTTCAACGCCATGTCGACCCGTGGCTTCCCCACCCATGCTTTTGACGGCAGCGATCGCAGTCAGACCAGCAGTACCGGCCCTCGAGGTTACGCATCTGGCTGGCCCGTCCCCATGTCTACTGGCACCCCCGACCGCGAGCGCGCTGGCTTTGGCGGAGTTTTCGGAAATTCGCTCTTCAGCCCCATGGGCACTGAGCTCCAATCGCCGGGGTTGTCGAGCATTGGCGCTGGTGTTTTCGGTCCAGCCAGTGCTGGTGGCCTCGGCGGAGCCGGCACCATTGGCCGCAGCAAGCTTGGCTCCCTTTTCCCACCGGCGATGCAGGCTCAGATGCAGGGTCACGAGCAGGAGAACTTGAGCGATTCGCTGCCTGACCTTCGCCAGGGCAACCCTCTGGGCGCCATCGGTCGGAATAACTTCAACGCAGTGCCACGAGATGCTGGCAGCCCGCTTCGAAGTGGCAGGGGCGGAGTGTTCGAGGAGATGTTCCCCTCCGACCCTGCCCGATCGCACAGCGTTTTCAGCGGCTCCGATCCCTCCCACCCTGGAGCTCCTGGTGTTGGCCACCCTCAAACGTTCACCCCCGGAGCTTCGACCGGCACCGAATTTGGCTCGGCCCCGGTTCGCCAGATGGTTATGCCCGACCGTATGCGCTGGGTCTACCTTGATCCTCAGGGTCATGTTCAAGGCCCCTTTAGCGGTCTCGAGATGAACGACTGGTACAAAGCCAACTTCTTCACACCCGATCTCCGCGTCAAGAAGGTGGAGGACTCCGACTTCGAGCCCCTGGGTCAGCTTATCCGCAGAATCGGCAACTCGCGCGAACCCTTCCTAGTTCCCCAGATCGGCATTGCCCATGGCCCCCCATCCCAGGCTGGTCCCTTCTCGCCGAGCGGCAACACTGGTGTCATCCCTCCCCTCAGTGGGGTGTTCCCAAGCTTCGGTAGAACGCTGACCGCCGAGGAACAGAATAACCTGGAGCGTAGGAAGCAGGAAGAGCAGCAGGCGATGGCTCAACAGCGCGACTTCATGATGAGGCAGCAGGCCATCACTAGACTGCAGAGTCAAGGCCCAGGTGGTGTCCCAGGTTCCTTGCACCACCAGCACAGCGCTCACAGCCTGCAGAGCCAACCTAGCTTCGGTAGCATCTCGTCGCCAATCGGTGCTCATCCTCAGCAGCCCCCTATCGGAGGTGGCGTTGGCCCCACGTCCGGCTTCTTCGATGCGGCCGCCCAGCAAGCGTCAGCCCAGCCACCTGTTGGCGCCGGACTCGATCATTTTCGTGAAGAGGACCTCGCCACGCTGAACCCGAGTGAACGCCAAATGCTTGCCAGCGTCCAGGCCCCAACCAGCATCGCTGGCATCTTCAACCAGCAGGCCGTGGGTGCTCCTGCCAACGATAACAACCTTCGCAACAACCTTCCGGGCACCGAGCAGTTGGACAAGGACGAGGAGGGATTTCGTGAGCGCTTGAAGGAGTTTGAGGATATCCGTGCCGAGCGCGACTCGGAACAGATCCGAGAGTCGGGCGGCAAGGCCGCCCAAGATGACGACAGCCAGGAGACTCCTGCCGCCGCCGTTTCGGAGACAAGCTCCAAGGAAAACCACAAGTCATCGGCCCCGGGGATGAAGGAGATCATGGAGCAAGAGGAGCAGCTGTCTTTGACCCAGAGAGTTCAGCAGGCACAAGCTGCTGCCGAGGCCGCCAAGAACGCGGCTGCTGGCTTTCCCATGCCCTTCCCTCCCCCGCTGCCCACGGCCGGCACTCCTCTCCCTGCCCCCACCGCCCAGCGCGTCCGGTCCAATCTGCCGGAGCAGTACAACCGGTCTCAGACTGGAACGCCCGACACTGGATCGACCACTGAGCCCCCACCTTTGGCTCCGTGGGCCAAGGAGGCTGCCAGCCGCAAGGGTCCTAGCCTCAAAGAGATCCAGGAGGCCGAGGCTCGCAAGGCCGCCAAGGCCGAGGAGGTTGCTGCCGAGCGCCGCCGCGTGGCTTTGGAGCAAGAGGCCGCTGCCCTCAGAGAGCGCGAGAAGGCTACCGTTTCCGCCACGGGGCTTCCCACGACTAGCACCTGGGGCAACGGATCACCCGTTGCAGCCGCCAGCCCCTGGACCAAGCCCGCGACGGTTAAGCCGACTCCCGGGGCCAGCACTCCCGGAAAACAGAAGACTCTTGCCGACATACAGCGTGAGGAGGAGAACAGGAAGGCCAAGGCGGCGAAGGAGGTTGCTGTCCAGACCGGATTGGCTACTGCGGCGGCGGGCAAGCGCTATGCTGACCTTGCCACGAAACCCAACAATACCCCTGGTCTCGCGCAGACCAACCTGCCTGCGCCTCCCGCGGGTAGCGGTTGGGCCATGGTCGGAGCTGGTGGTAAAGTCAAGGTGCCGACGGGACCTGCGGCTCAGACGCGATCGACTAGCGCTGCCGGCATGAAGGCTACCCCGGTCGCGACGAAGCCGGCCATCAAGCCTGCTCCGATTATTGCTGCCCCGTCCGGACCTGCCAAGAGCGATGTTGCCATGGATGAGTTTAACAAGTGGCTCCACCGCGAGCTTTCCCGTGGAATCACTGGTGTTGACAGTGAGTTTTTGACTAGTGCGGTTTTGACAGAGAGAAGGACTCCATTGCTAACGACGGTCACAGTCGAGACTTTCGCTGCCACGCTCCTCATTCTCCCCCTCGACAACACCATCATTGCCGATGCAGTCTATGCCAATTCCAAGACGATGCACGGTCTCCACTTTGCCGAAGAGTTCATTCGCCGTAAGAAGTTGGCCGAGAAGGGTGTGGTGGAGAAGCAAGGGGCCGTCACGGACAGCAAGTCTGGCAGTTGGAACGAGGTGGCCAAGAAGGGCGGGCACAAGGAGCAGTCCCCGGCCGCGGCCGCTGGAGACGCTGGTATCCAGGGCGCCGGTTTCAAGGTTGTCCCCACCCGCAAGAAGGCGGGCAAGAAGGGCAACTGAAGAAGATTCCGAGAGGGGTCCCAGGGGCAAGCGCTTCTCTGAACAAATTCGATGGCTGAGGCTGTGATGATGTAATAGCCAGCGGGACGATGCTTGACGATGTTCGGACAGCGAAGTTAGCTCTGGATGACAAGTGTTTGTAACCACTGCCATTGGGTCACAGCGTCATGTAGTGCGCAAATGCAAGCGACAGGTAGCAAGTCAGAAAAGCAGTGAAACCACTTTTTACGTGTGCTTTGCGATGTGATGATTGAACCAGGCGAGTTCATAAAGTATGAAGCGAAGACTCAATCAAAATGAGGAACAGGGCAAGCACCTCACCTCGGGAAGTAAGGCAAGTAAGTGAGTGAGTAAGTGAGTGAGTGTATGATGAGATGAGTTGCTTGTCGGTGTGAGCCGCTTATGTAAGGCAGCGGGTGAAAATTTGCCCCGCCCCCACCATGGAAATTTCGATTTCACAGGGCATCAATCAACAGGCGCCCCGGATTCGCCGGTTGAGTCACTCTACTGACCAGAAGAAGTCGGAAAACCATTGCTCTTGTGAGGCTCCAAGACGCGCTACTGCGAACCCCGAAGGAATATCGAAACTAGTCTTTTTGATCCGTTTGAAACTTCTGTTTTTTTTTTGGCAACAAGCTTCCTACCAGTTTCGGCGCGACATACCCCGCGACGCGCGGGGCAAAAGACGCACTTATCGCAGCTTTACAACCCCTCCATTTATCACAAGCGAAGCGAAGTGCGAGTATTCCACACCAACTAGATCCAAGGATGGCGGAATCACAGACCAACGGCGGCCGTGAAGCTTCCTCTCTACTCTCACAAGTCACGGACGGCGCATACGTAGACGTCCTGACGTCGCCAGTCGCCAATAACCTCATCACCAAGTTCGTCCGTCGCCTCGAAGCGCAAGCTGCCGAAGAGGACAGGAATCCCGCACCAGCAGCATCATCATCATCATCATCATCACAGGGCTCGCTGTCCGAAGACGAGATTGCCGTCGGCCTCGCTGCCCTCAATGCTTTCCTCCAAGCGAACGTGACCGGACCGGTGCTGGAGCAGGTCGACAAGGTCGAGACGCTCTTCGTCGAAGCGTACACGGCGGCCACCTCTGGGGCGGCAGACACCCTCAAGACGCTCCGCAAGAATAGCTTCAGGGCTCTTGAAGTGGATGGCGTCTCACCGTACCCGTACATTCCCAATATTGAACTCTTCGCCCTCGCGCGCCATATCTTCACCGGGTCCGAGTCCGCATCCGCCAGCGGCGCCGTCGTCAAGCTCTCCTCGTCGCGGCTGAGCCTGCCGTGGACCCGCCTGCGCATCAACGTGTGGCATTTCAAACTCCTCAGCCAGCCCTCGCTCGGCCCGGGCTCCAACTTCGCCAAGTCGTCGCAGTGGATCGACGTCCCGACGCTGGCGGAGCAGATCAGCCTTGGCATGGAGACCGTCAGGAAGCAGATCCTCGACGAGGACGTGTGGTCGACGAGCGAGGAGAAAGCCTGGTCGAGGGACGAGAAGGTGCAGTTCCTGCTCGAGGCGGCTAACACGCACATCATGCTCGGCCGCGACGACAGGGCGCGCGAGGCGTTGAAGGAGGCGACGGAGTTGAGCAGGTTTGCTTACGCCCTTTCCGGTGCGCTCGGAAAGAGGACCAAGTTTCAGGAGAAGAGCACCAGTCAGCTTGTCGTCCTCGCCAAGAGCGACACGCCGACGGAGAGTGTGGAGGAGGATGGCGATGACGAAGCGGAGGCAAGGCCCGAGGCCGTGGCGCTGAACGATGATACCCTGCTCGAGGAGATCCAGTTCTCCAAGGAGACGAGCGGCAAGCATGGCGAGCTGGCGGCCACGTCCGTCGGCCTTCCCGCGGCGTTGGCGGAACTGTCTCCGGACGCGCAGCCTCAGCTGTCGCCGCTTGACCAGATCATCCTCCTGACCGAGGCCACCCTCAAGGACACTTTCTCCCCCGTCGACACGCTGACGTCGGAGGAGGTTCTGCCGTATGCCGTGCGCGTCGTCTCGGACAAGGCGACCAACTGGCAGATTTACACACAGGCCCTGCTGGTCCGCTCGCGCATCGAGATTCACCGCAGCAGGACCGTCGAGAGAGGCGTCCTGCAGATGCAGGCCGTTGTCGACCAGGTCGTCGTCGACACCTCCGAGGCCCCGCGTCCCAAGGCCGCAGACGTCGCCCACGAGCCCGAGCTCCCGGCCATCGCCGTCACCGCCCCCGGGGAGACGGCAGCCCCCGTCGACGCAGAGAAGCCGACGTCTTTCTTCCCCGCCGCCAAGGAGACCGACACGGCGCCGGCGCACGTCCGCCTGCAGTACGTCCACGCGCTCTCCGCCCCGCCGAGGTGGCACCTCGAGTCCGAGCTCGCCTACTCCTGGGCCGGCGTCGGCTCCCTCGTGTCCGCCCTCGAGATCTTCAAGCGCCTGCGCCTCTGGGCCGAGGTCGCCCTCTGCCTCGCCAGCAGCGCCTCCACGGACGACGAGTCCGGCCGCGGGAGCGGCGGCGAGGAGAAGGCCAAGGCGCTCGTCCGCTGGCGCCTGTTTCACCGCACTGGACAGCCCGTCGTGGAGAGCGCGGACCCAGACGCCGAGGACGTCGTCGGGCAGCGCGACGTCACGTACCTCGACCCCGCCGACTTCGCCGGTCCCGAGCGCAGCCCGCCGCCGCCCAACGCGCCGCGGCTGTTCTGCATCCTCGGCGATCTGGAGAACGAGCCGGCGCACTGGGAGCGCGCATGGGACATCTCCAAGCACCGCTTCGCGCGCGCGCAGAAGTCGCTAGGCGAGTGGTACCTCGCGCACAAGGAGTGGACCAAGGCACAGGACGCGTACAAGCTCGCGACCCAGTGCAACCGGCTGAGCCCTGAGTTGTGGGGCCGGCTGGGCGATATCAGCCTCCGGCTGGGCCAGTTCCCGGACGCAGCCGAGGCGTACAGCCGCGCCATCGGCGCCGCGGGCGACGTCGTCGGCGGCGAGGACGCCAGGACGTGGAGCAACCTCGGCAGCTCCCTCTGGAGCATGTACCTCGAGGCGGTAGAGGAGCTGAAGAAGCAGATCATCGAGGAGAAGAAGACGGGGGAGGTCAAGAAGAGCGAGGACGACCAAGAGGAAGATGCCAACGACGACAACGACGAGGAGCCTAAACGGCGCGAGCCCAAGCCCCGCGACCCGGGCGCCCTGCTCTCCCAGGCCCTGACGGCCTACAAGCGCGGCGCGTCGATCGCGCAGGACAACTGGCGCATCTGGGACAACGTGCTCACGCTGGCGTCGCGCATGCGGCCGCCGGCCATGGCCGACATGGTGCAGGCCCTCGGCGCCATAATCCGGATCCGCAAGACCGAGGACGCGCTCGACGACGCCGTCCTCCGCGCGCTGCTGCAGGACGGCGTGCTCGCCAAGGCCAAGGAGAAGGACGAGGGGTCGGGCGTGTACACGCCGCCGCGCGGGACCATCGAGAAGGCCGTGGCGGCGCTGTTCGAGGAGAGCGTCGTGCCGCTGATCACGACGCGGTCGGAGCTGTGGGAGCTGGTGGTGCGGCTGCGTGTGTGGCAGCGGGACTACGCCGGCGCCGTGGACGCGGCGGAGAAGGCGTGGCGGGCGGCGATGGGGGCGGGGGCGGGCGGCGGGCTGACGGCGTCGGCGGCAGGGTCGGGCGGCGCGGACGAGAGCCGGAACTGGCTCGTGGACGCGGGCGCGTGGGCGGCCGTTGTGGCGCGGACGGACGAGCTCGTCAGCGTGCTGGAGAACTTTGGCGGCGAGGTCGAGGGCGTCGGGGCCAAGTGGCGCGGCAGGGCGCGGAACGCGGTGCGGAGCGTCATGAGCCGCGGGAGAGAGGCGTGGGAGGAGACGGAGGAATGGAGGCAGCTGGAGGGGATGATGGAGGGGCTGAAGCTGTAAATGGAAAAGGGAGTGCCGGCGAAGCTCTGGGGGGTGGGTTCGTAGACTCGAGACCGGATATTAAAGGCTGAAGCCATATACTTTGTCTCTCTACTTGACACTCCGCTCCCTTTCTACCCTCCTCGAGCCACAGATCTTTGTTGGTCATGTGTAGGCGGATGTCTCTATATGCCCTGACATCATGTTTTCCCTCTCGCACATTGCAACATTACCAAGACTGTGGTTCTGGGTGAACCTGTCAAGGTTGAGGATTCCGGTGCAGAGTGCGGAGGAAAGATATAGCAGCAGGACCAAGGCTGCAGCGGTTGCTGCACATACACCACTTGTTTGACTTATTGATGTGAGGGCTCACTCTTGGAACGCGGGGAATCCGGGCTGGTTTGAAAGAGGGTGGGTGGGCTGTGTGCAGAATGACAATAGAGCAGACAACGAGAAATTTGAACAATGAAGCCCCTCTGGAGACATAGAACGAAAGCCGTTCCGAGAGCTTGATCGAGGCGGGTTCGAAGATCTCAAACAAGTCCTGCTCCGTCTGGTTCCTTGTTCCGATCCGAGGTCGTCTTGTTCTTTCAGCAGAGCGCTCAAAGAAGACCACACACCTGTTGTTCTCGTTGCCTGCAATGATTCGTTTTGAGGTCCGGTCGAGAGTCTGATAAGAATCAGGTTTCTCCCAAGGAACCGGAGGGGTAGAACGGTCGCAATCAACTTACATCTGCATCTTACTACAATATCATATCCCCCCCCCATCTGCGGAAGTCTCCAAACACAGCACGTTCCAAACACATTATATCGAAGCCATAGGACGACAAAGGCAAGTCTTCAACCGAAGACGGCACGTTTCCTTCAACACCATGTATTCATATGACTTGAGGCTGTCTCCCTCGTCGGGGGTTCTTGGCCCGTTTCCCATACTCACCGAACAAGAAGCGAAAGACATGATGCTGCTCGCTGCCGCTGCGAACCTGCGAAGCCCCAGCAACAATGCCGGGTTCACCGCATTCAATACTACCCTTCCATCGCACAGGTCCACTCAGCTATCGTGCTCAACATCATTAGACACATCCGTCTCCTCTACCACTCGGAATATTGATACTGCCGAGGAAGTGGATTGGGCATGGAGAGGCGCAACCGAGTTATCGCCGACGGACTCGTTTTCATGGGATCAAACACCAGAAACCGAAGACTCGACGATGGTTTTCTTGGACGACCACCTTTACCTATCGGGCAACTACACGGGGGACGAAGAGGGTCCCATGCGGTATGGATTATCGGATATGATGCTAGACGCGGAATACATCGTCCAAGACAGGAGTTAACTTGTGAAATAAAAAACATCTAGTAGTTCCTTTGCTCGAACTCAAGATGTGATACTACCTTGAAATGGCAAAGAGCAATCGACTGAAAGGGGGGGGGGGGAGAAGGGCAAGAGGGACAGATCCAGTTATCAGATGCCAACTGGGCGGATATGTGGCCTGCCGGCCCCGGGACTCGGCCGAAGATAGACCAGACCACTAACAGGGCCCTAGTCGGAATAGTGAAATGATAGATGGCGATGACAAACCATGACGTGATTGAAGTCCAGAACTCTGGACAAACATATCCATTTATGCCAGGCTTCAAATATCAACTCCAGCCGGCTAACCCCTGCAGTAAAAACCCAATCACAAAATCATCCAGTAACCATGTCTTTCACGCAAGAATTGGCGTCATGGATGTCCCCGGCGAAGCTGGACCTGGGAAGCCCCCCGAAAGCGGGCGACCCTGCCCCGAGCACCGACTTGCTAGAGTTTCCCAGGGCCGACGGGAAGCCGGCCGTGGTCGTGTTCCTCAGGCATTGCGGTTGTCCATGTAAGTGAACCCAAACCACCCTTTCGTTTCCTGTCCGTCAGATCGAGCATGTCAAGCTCACCAAGGGGGGCCACTTCGGCTTTCCCGGGTTTCAGTTGCCGAGAAGTCGTTCCGCGTCCTCCGCGAAGCCGCCTCGGCGAACCCCGGCGTCGCCTTCGTCGCCGTCTCGCACTCGTCGGAATCGCACACGGCAAAGTGGCTGTCCGAGGTCGGGGGCCCCGGCGGCGGCGCGAACCCCGTCGAGGTCGTCACGGACGAGGCGCGCGGCGTCTACGCCCGATGGGGCCTCGGCGCGTCGGGCTTCCTGCACGTCCTCAGCCCGAGCGCGCTGTCGGACGTGTTCAGGCTCTCGCGGGAGGAGGGCATCGCCAACAGGCCCACCGAGAGCGGGAATCGGTGGCAGACCTCGGGGGCTTGGGCCGTGGATGGGAAGGGCGGCGTGACTTGGGGCGGTCCGGCACAGACGGCGTCCGAAATTCCCAATGTTGAGGAGGCGTTGTCGTCGCTTCGCTGATGGGGAGGGAGGGAGGGCGGGGGGGTAAGCTTGCTCAGGATGTATTAACTTTTTTGTTTTGTTTGGATTGATATCTATTCTTTTTTTATTTATTCCAACTCTGAACCAGACGGATAAACTTGTCCACCTCTGTCATATCCGTCGCCCACGTCGTCAGCAACCTCACAACCGCCTCGTCGTCGGCACGCTTCTCCCACACGTAAAAGGTGAAGTGCTCCTGCAGCACCTGTATCAAGCTCACGGGGAGCACCGCGAAGACCTGGTTCGTCTGCGTGACGGCGTAGACCGAGAAGCCGGCGGCGGCGACGCCGCCGGACAGAGCCTCGGCGCACAGGTTGGCCTGGCGGGCGAGGTCGAAGTAGAGGTCGTCCTTGAAGAGCTCGGCGAACTGGACGCCCATGATGCGGCTCTTGGCCAGCAGGGAGCCGTGCTGCTTCATGTAGAACTCGTACTCGGTGGCCAGGCGGGCGTCCTTGACGACGACGGCCTCGCCGAGGAGGGCGCCGTTCTTGGTGCCGCCGATCCAGAAAATGTCGGTGAGCTCGAGCACGTCGCCGAGCGTCATGTCGTTGGCCGCGGACGCCAGCGCCGTCCCGATGCGCGCCCCGTCGAGAAACAGGAGCAGCCCGTTGCGCTCGCAGACGTGCTTGACGGCGGCGAGCTCCGCGCGCGTGTACAGCGTGCCGATCTCGGTGGCATTGGAGACGTAGACCAGCCGCGGCTTGGCCATGTGCGGGAAGTGCCAGTTGTCGTCGACGGCCCGCTGGATGCTCTGCGGCGTCAGCTTGCCGTCGAGCGGCGCGACGTTGATGATCTTGTGCCCGCTCGCCTCCACGGCGCCCGTCTCCCTCGTGACGATGTGCCCGGAGCTCGCGGCGATGACGGCCTCGTGCGGCCGGAGACAGGCGGCGATGGAGATGGCGTTGGCCGACGTGCCGCTGGGCACGAAGAAGACGCCGACGTCCTCGCGGCCCAGGTGCCGCCGGATCCGCTGCCGCGCGAGGGCGCAGTACGCGTCGCCGCCGTAGCCCGCTTCCTGGGACGTGTTGCCGGAGAGCAAAGCTTTCAGGACCGCCGGGTGAGCTCCTTCGCTGTAGTCGTCGAGGAAGCTATAGCGAGGTGCGGCCTCTGGGGTGCGAACTTGAGAGGGCATGGTTTGTGATGGTTGTTACGAGACTGCGAACAACAACGAAGAAAAAAAGAAAGAAAAAATCGAGAGCTTGAGATACAAATGGGAATCCGTGATCTCGTCTCCCGGGGGAGGGGAAATCCTACATAGTATATAGGATATTCCCCCCCACCATCCATCATAGAGAAAAAGATGGGCATCTAAACGTCAGACGACGACTGAATCCGAGCGTTACTAAGTGGAACGTTAGTCAGTGCGGGTCTAGGTCGGTGGGTCGGTGTAATGTAATAGGCATTACATTACATTACGTCCACGCTCAACAAAAACAAAACCAAAAAAAACGTGGACGGGACGATGGCTGTGCTTCGAAACTACGGGTGTCTTGGAAAACGTTGTTGCGCCCAAAAGTTGCGACGGCTACACACGGGGCATGCGCGGATAGATGCGGCATCGCGGAGCCGGCTGGGGGGTTCCGGCGTGTATGTATTCGACATGGAACAGAGAGAGAGAGAGAGAGAGAGAGAGAGAGAAGGGCATGTTTGTGTGTGACCCTGCTGCACGAGCGAATGTGAGGATGAGGGGGACCCGAAGACACGAGTCACGAGGCCATGGTCGAGGACTACGGCGCCGAGGAGGAAGAGATGGTGTTGGCGGCGTCGAGAGAAAAGTCGATGAAACTCCGGTAGGTCTCGACCGTTGATGCGTCGAGGGGCTTGGGGTAGGTCAGCACCTTTTGCGACTTGGGCCTGAGGGGTATGCCGCCGGCCGTGAGGTCGTTGGACTGGTCGAACAGCTCCGGGTACTTTGCATAGAAGGCCGGGTCGATCTTGTAATAGGATGCGCCCCGGTCCATGTTCAGCTGCTTAAAGGCCGCGCGGGCGTGCGACGGCGAGGTGAAGAGGGTCGCGATGTCGGGGGCGGGGAGGAGGCTCGCGGGCGGATCGTCAGCGCCGCCGTCCTCGTCCGCGGCGGACGACATGGCCGTGATCAGATCGGTGACCCGGATGTAGACGGTGATTTGCGGCGCGCCGAGGACGAGGTCCGACATGGTCGCCTCGACCACGTACCCCGTCACCGCGTCGCAGAAGATCTGATCGATGTGGGGGTTGGCGGCGTGGCGTTGTATAAGCCGGTCGCGGATCGAAGGGAACGGGATCCAGTCTATCACGCGCGGGTGCGGGTGCTTCATCTGCGTCTCGGTCGGCCGGTATCTCGGGTGCAGCTTCTGAAAGGTCGCCGCGGACGGGTACAGTTGCCACGCCGTCAGCTCTATGATGTGGAAGAAGCGCGTTTTGGCGTACCAGGCCATCACGTCGGGCCGCGTCATGCTGTTGAACATGGACAGAACCATGAGAACGGGCTGGTAGATCCTGAGGGGGGGGGGCTCGGTCAGCCTTTTTTGGTTCGGATCAAACCGTGAACTTTACCAAGTAGACAAGTAGTTAGTTACCCTTGCATCGAGGGTTGTTGTCCTTCTGGGGCAAACCCGGACGCTCTCAACTTGTTCTTGAGAAGGCGCTGGAGCAGCTGGATATGGTCCGAGAACGGCGAGTTTGACAACGTCCAATTCTTTCGCAACAGTGTGCTGGATTCTTCGGTTGCAGCCATGGCCGTCAAGTATGGTCCTATTCCGGTTTGGTACTCGAAGCTCCAGATGTTCGGAATCTGGGCGTAAAGCGGGCTAGTGCCAGCGACGTTGACGAGCTCGGATGATACAAGGTGGTCTTCATTTTGCCCTACGAGCTTATCAGCGACTCGGGTTCGTACTTCAGACAACTGCCCTACCTGCCTGTCATAGAAGGGAATGTGAGAGGCGGATCGAAACTCAACATCGACGTGTCAAACGGTTCCAACTCCATCGGTGCATAGGGTTCGGGGGGCGGCGGGGTAAGATTCTTTTGTCTGTGGTCCTGGGTTGACGACCTAGCCGATGGCTTCTCTGCATTATCAGCAAACTTGTCTTCTCCGCTCTCGTGGGCAGCCGTATCATCAAGAGTCTTGGAAACCGACTCGTTCAACCCTTGAAGCGTAGCCAACAGCCGGGACATCTTGGTCTGGACCTCGACCAGCTGCGTCCGGAGCTGCCGGTTCTCCTGCTGCAGTGCCTCGATGCGCTCGCTGTCCGACTTCTGATCGACATTGACGCGACTGCTCAATTCCCTGATGCGCTCCGCCTGCCTGCGACGGAACGCTTGCTGAGAGAGCCGGTTGCGCAGTCGTCTGTGAGCCTCGACGTCAGCCGTTAACCGTCACCCGCTATGAGGCTAAGGGGTAGAGATTCCAGGTCCACACACTTTCGCTCCTGTTCGCTCATGTGGGCTCCTGCGCCCTCTTCTGATGCTTGAGGATCATGATCAGGCATCTTTCTGCTGGTTGACCTGGGCATTTTGTCCATAGCTGTGGCACCTGACGGAGAGTGAAATGGAGAGAAGTCAATGTTGCCAGCCGAATTTCGTGCGAAAGCGCCCTAAACATTCTACCGCCGTGGATCCGTGCTAGGCCACGCCGGCCCCACCACCGAGGCATATCCGGGTGCTGCGTACTGAAGCGCCGAACTCGCTCTCAATAAGCAACCGGGAAGGATTCGGGTGTGTAAGCAGACCGAGGAAGTAGTCGACTTATCTTCGTTTTATTAAGGCCTGCATTCTATATGGGGACTCTGGGGCCGGTAGCTTAGTGTGTTAAGCAAAACAAAGGGGTCCGATTCGCCTACGCCCTCAAATTCGTCGTGCAAACCATCTTCCTTCTAGCTCCCTCTCGGTGACATGCTGACGAAACGTGTAACTCGCCAACGGCCTTTCGAGGACACGGCAGGGCAGATAATATGTCGCCTACATGCTGACCACCCTCATTGCCAGGTTTGGTGGGTGCTGGTTGTTACGGCCCGTAACTTACGGGCCTTCGGCATAATGCAGGCTAAACGAAACACTTGCTTCGCCCCCAATTCATGTCGGCCAAAAGGCCACAACAAATTCCATTGAATGAGATGGATCAGTCATCTTTCAAGCTTATAATATAGGCAGATTCTCACAGGGCTTCGTTACAAATTTGTTCAAAAACCAACTGGGCATTACGAGCTTGAGCATGATACTCAGACGGGTAGATACACGGATTGCCTGGCATGATGACTTGTCTATTCCCGGCATATGCAACGGATCTTTTGGCGGTTTGTCTGTTGACACTGCGGGCATCCGTAAACTGCAGTAGTAGCCTGCATGCGTGCTTACTTGTAGCTTTACTATCATGGCGTTTGTCAAAAATGACACACTATTCACCTTGAGCCACAAGAGTTACCATGTCCCAAGTTGCTGATTGCGATCCGAAGCAACCAGCTATGTCGCTCTTGACATAGACCGATGAAGGTGCTCCTGTAGGCAATGAACACATATACGTGAATCGAAGAGGCGAACAAAATATTGAGCCGGGACTACAGGAGAGGACCTCGAGTTTGACACCAGGGTGCAAAGTTGCGATGGTGTATTGGGAGCACTGGCACTTACTGCACTGGCCAATGACATGGAGATTACTCCAGTTTGATTTGAAACTCAACGCCCCACAAAGACTCACTGATAAACTGATATGGAAATCACAAGAATGGATGTCAGGGCCCTCACGATCATTGCCAACCACATGAGAAAACCAGGTACTCAGAGGAGGAGCATCTTCTTCCGTAGGATGATATTTTAAACTTCCTTGCCGTGACCTGCTACACCGGTGTTTAGCTACGTTCTAGTTGACGGAGTCTCGTCTCAGGTGGAATAGCAAGACCACTGTGGGCCGAGTTTACTAACATGGTGAAGTCTATTTTCGATGCTGACTTTCAACTCTGCCCGACCTGCCGCGAAGTTATTTCCACGTGCGTCGTGGTTTGTTGGGTATTTGCCGTCACGGGGTCACAGCATTGATTGTCCGCAAGATGGACATGACTGCGTCTCAAGAGCGAAGGAAGGGGAAAGAGTAGATGGAGCGGCAGATGCAAACCTTTAGCAACAAGTAGTATCGATGCTAGCTAGGTACGGTTCTTCTGTGCAGGAATGGTGATGGAGTCGCAAGTACACTAGCGTGGAGTCAAGAGCTCGAGTGGCGCCATAGCTTGACTCCTATCTTGAGCCATGGTTTATTCATCATCTCGTATTAGTGGATTCCCATGTGATCTCAGCCTATTTTTTATATAGTTAGGCTTTACGTCTGCCCCTGACCAGAATGAGAAAAGTCGCTATCACAGAGTTTATGGGCAACCAGAGACGAAATCATATAACAATTCCACTTGGCCATACAAATATCAGAATGCCGATGATCGTTTTATGGGATTGATCATGAGTTGACACTGCATAGAGTTGTGTAGGCAGTTGATTGAGCCTTCGCAACATTGACTCTGTTATCAGCATCCAGCAATACCGAGGGTGATGGCATGTGATTATCGCTCATTGACGAATTGCAGGCTTATCATTACCAGCCCCAGCACTGCTTGTATCTGCAGCCAAACGGAATGGGTCATGCCAAGCTGACATGAAGCTGAAAGGGCCTAACTAGGCGTTATGCGGGTTTGTCCGAGACACCGACAGGCTGATCGAATGCAATGCGACGATGAGCGGCAGCCTGTCAGGCAATACGTACCGGGCACAAGGTCTTTTACAAGGCTAAAAGTATGATACCGGTACCTTTACCTGTACGTTCCTCTCGGGTGTCACGCGTTTTTCTAACTGGCTGGCATGTGCGACACGACCTCCAGGGATGGAAAGATGAGCCACGCTGACGTGAACCCTAACTCGTGCGCCACCTTATACCCTTATACAGGGGAGAGAGACCCGAACACGGTATTGGCCAATGGCCAAGTTGCGCGTGTGAGATTCACGAGACAGGAAGTTGAAACAGGCCCCTAAGCGCATGCGATTCAAAGACGCGGCGCTACATATATATCATTCCAAGGCGGCATTCTGGCATGGTTTCTTCTCCCCGCAGGGAATTTCTGGATAGAAAGCCACGACAGCCACAAACAGAACCGGACACGCCTCACTGATACATAGCATGCCGCAAAAACTATAAGTCTGTCGCTTTTCCTTGCTTCTTCTCAATCCCCAAAGGGATTACACGTCTTTTCCATACTCGGGGAACCTCCACACTCGCCGAGATCATAGGACACGCCAGCCTCATCATGTCTGCCTCCAGCACCCCCGCCGGGTCCGTCACCGTCTTCCAGTCCATGGAAAAACAACGAGACCGCATGACCGCCGAGCTGCAGGTCACCGATTCCCATATTCCAGGTGCCGGAAATACCACCACGGTTCAAGCTACTCTGCCAGAGTACCACGTCTCCCCGCCTTGGCAACTGCTTTGGGACGACTTGAAGCTCTTTCTCAGACTTTCTCTACTCATCCCATTCGTTGTCGACCCGTTGTGGTACCCTCGTCGCGATGGGACACAGTACCCTTCGTTGAGCCAGGCGTGGGTGCCAAGGAGCATCAACTGGGATCTTATCCAGCGGGCAGTCACGGCTTCGCAGAGTTGGTACCAGAAAGTGGTCGATCCTTTTTTCCCTTCTGGGGAGATGGACGAGCTCTACCCATCAGTGGGAAATCTCATCTCTCTCACGGCTCATGGGATTCTCATCGCCGCGCAGCTCATGTTCCTGGTTTCTATTCCCTTCATCGCCAATCTCCCATTCAATGCCCTACTGCCCTACGTTCTGGGATTCGTCGCCCTCAACTACCTTGTTTGCGTGCCGCTCAACGCTGGAACGACTAATGGAATGCTCGAATCTCAGCACCAGCGTTGGGAGGAGGCCAGGCACTGGGAGTCCCTCAGAAATGAAGACTACCGGGAAAAGTGGTTTTTTCACAACGGAATCTCTGTCGGGTTTGTGCTCTTCATGTCTATCTTCAAATAACTGCCGTACTGACCGACATTTATGAAGTTCTCACTGGCTCCAAGGCAATCTCAACAGGCTGTCAAGGACCTTCCACCGCCCCATTATTGGCGTCCATAACCCAACGTATGTATGCTTTTCATCTTATCTTTAAAACCTGATAATAACAAGTACCTTTTGTCAGGGCCGGCATTATCTTCGACATCCTTCAGTGCCTCTTGGAAAGGTGTTTCTACTTTGGTACTTCCGACACCAGAGGCTGCTACTCGGTCATTGCCGCTGCCTTGAGCCCTACCGCAAAGAACGACAAGGTCGTTCTGATTCTCCACTCCCAGGGCGGTCTCCAAGGCAGCATCATCGTCGACTGGCTTCTTTCCAACTACCCCCGCGACACCTTGAAAAAGGTGGAAATCTACACTTTCGGAAACGCCGCCAACCACTTCAACAACCCGAGGATAAGCGGAGAGGAAGGCGTTTTCGGCCACATCGAGCACTACGGCAATTCTGGTGACTTTGTTGCCGCATGGGGTGTCAATCACTTCAAATCTCTCGTCGCCAAGGCGGCCCTGAACCGGGATCTGGAGAGAAAGGTACGCTCGTTCGACTTGGCATACGTTCTTGGCCGTGATGAGAGACAGAACAACTTCGCTGGGCTCCTATTCAAGAACGAGGTCAAAGGCCACCTGCTCAACCAGCACTACCTGGATAGAATTCTGCCTCTGAATGATTCCCTGACCAGCGTCGAAGAGGAGAGCAAGGGGAAGCCGATGCCGGGCTCCTTCATGAACTCCATCATGCAATCTGATCAGGGAAGTCGCGAACTCGATAGCGAAGGTGACAGGGTGTACCAGCAGAGCAGGCTGTGGCTGCATGTCAACGGTAGATCCCCCCCGCCCAAGGTTAAGGCTTTGCCAGCAATGTTCCGGGGGAAGGTCAACGGCGAACAGCCTTAATGACACTGAGAACCTTGGGCCATTTACAAATGTAAAGGGGGATTAAGCGCATATTCTTCTTGGTTATTTGTTTCATAGCTTATCTCATGCTGTCCTTTCTTTTATTTTTTTGTTTTTTCCGGCGGAGTCTGCGCCCCTGGACCAGTCTGCCAATTAGGGCCTGCCAAGTAGATTCAACACCTCATATTACTATTCTGCGTTCAGAAATGACCGAGACCGCTCGGTGTGAACAATCTGGTGCGTTTGTGGAACAATATACCGTACATATGGTGTTTGGACTCACAAAGACCACTTCTTGCCGTGCTCAGTTTGCCTTTTGCCTTTTCCAAACTGTAAATTACAAGATAGCCCCAAAATGTAATCTCGTTCAGCGGCGAGTTATATCTAAAGCAAAAAAACAAGGCCGAGAATCCATCGCTTGCAGGCGTTGACAGCACGACGAGCTTCCTAATACAGCAGGTCTCGATACATGCATGATCGAACCGATAAGATTCGGCTTACTCTACGTCAGCAATTCCTGCGCCGCAAATGATAATGCCCATCGATATCGACAGGGTTTCACGCCACCCCCTCACGTTCCTCAATTTGTTTCTCAATCTCGCTGCCGTAGCTTGAATGTCTTCAGGTTCACTCAACCCGCCATAAAACCATACACCCATTTGGACACAGTACAGTGGTCGAAATGAAGCCCCAGCTGTTTCCCTATGCCGTGCTTCTCATTGCGAGTCGTATTTCTCCGGCTGATGCACAACAAAAACCCCTCGAACATGATGATACCTCACGCGAAAGCCGCCCCCGTGTGGTCTCATCAGACCTCGACGCGTACATTAATAGGATCATGAAGCAATGGAACACACCCGGTCTTACTGTGGCTATCGTTGATGGGGATAAGACGTGGGCAAAGGTATGGATGCACGTCCATTGTCATCTACTCGAATCATTCCATTGGATCACCCCAGCAGCTGGCTGCTCCATCCCGATCCACATCGTCCATGTACACTGCGTATCGGCCGATGAAGCCGGTATATGATCACATACCACGGAATCTAACGTCTTTTTGTTCCAATAAGGGCTACGGCTACGCGGTTCTAAACTCGACCCCGATGACGCCTCACACTCTTTTCTACACCGGCAGCACTACCAAGTCGTTCACGGCAGCCGGTCTCTCACTGCTCATTGATAACGCCACTGCCAACTCCTCCGTCTACTCCGGCCTCACGTGGAAGACTCCGGTCTCTAGCATCCTCCGTGACGATTTCGTTCTCAGCGACGAGTGGGCAACGGCGCACATCACCCTCGAGGATGCCCTAAGCCACCGGACGGGCTACCCACGTCATGACCTGGCGTCGGCGAAAACTCCCCGAGAGACGGTGCGCCTGCTAAGACACTTGCCGCTGGCCGTGGAGCCCCGCACTACGTTCTTGTACAGCAACAAGATGTTCACTGCCATGGGCTATCTCATCAGTGTTCTGAGCAAGTCGTGGCTAGGTGACTTTTTCCAGGAATACCTCTGGGAGCCGATGGGAATGAACGAGACGTATTTCTCGCTGCCCGATGCCGAGAGCAGCGGATTAGTCCTGGCCCGGGAGTATTTTTACGATCACATCCATAAGGAGTACTCCGAATCCCCCCATGATCCAACCTCTGCAGAAGAAGGCGCAGGAAACATAATCTCGACAGTGCTTGACTACGCAAAGTACCTTCGCGTCATGATCAACGAGTCGGGCCCTTTATCAAAGGCCGGCCATCGAGAACTCAAGACACCCCGCAACTTTGTGACATCGTCCAAGCCACCCTACATAGGGCCCGTCACGTACACACTTGGCTGGAATGGCGCCGTGTTCGAGGGCGAGCAGACGTATTTCCACTCCGGTGCATTCAATATGTTCAAATCCCAGATGATGATGATCCCGTCCAAGCAGATCGGCGTGGCAGTTTTCACGAATTCCGATACCAGAGTCCCTGAGATTGTCGCCCACCATATCTTGTGGGAGCATTTGGGCGTGCCCAAGGACCAGAGATACGACCTCAACAAGCAGTAGGCCATGGGCACAACACTCACATTGGAACGAGCTAACCTATTCAAAGGTTCCTTTCTGAGCGCAAAGACGAGCGTGAGCATCTCCAGACATGTGCCAAACACCTGTACCCATCTCTCCCGGACCCGCCATATCTACCGACACTGCCTCTCGCGGAGCATGCTGGTGAATTCTTTGATCCCGGCTATGGCACTCTGACAGTCGACCCAAATTGCTCGGACTTGACTGGGAAGTGCAAGCTCCGTATTCTGGGTGTAGGCGGAGATGAGTTCGCGTACCTAGAGCCCGTAGTTTATCTGGAGCCAATGTCCGGCAACTCTTGGCTTGGTCGTGCGTTTGCCGGCGGCGAGGTGGGCCAAAGGTTCGGTATACCCACATTTTGCATGCCCGTCGAGTTCAAAATAGACGTTCAGGGACAAGTCTCGCATCTGGGCATTGGAGTCAGACAGGACGAGGCCGGTCCCCCGCTTACATGGTTCAAGCGCGTCTGAGGACAACCTGCGGCAAGTTTTCCAAAGTCACGCAAATTTGTTAGATTCGCGGTATTATGCCGAGAAGCTTCAGAAGGGAGTTGTACCATGTATGCGAAGATACGTGATTAGGATTGCACACCTATGGCCACTCCAAAGAACAACACCGTCACCAGACTCACTACAAAAGACATTCCCACCAACTCATCAATCACCGTCGTTTTTTGGCCGGTGTCTCGTCTACTTTGAATTGCAACTTCCTCTTTGGAATCCGCTCCAATTCTACCCGTTCTTCGCTCTGCGAATTGGACGACCGATGTCGCGTCTTGCCTTTGATTGTGTCCGCTGGCTGACTTTCAGGTCGTGTTGTATCTGCGCCATGCACCGGATCTTTCAAAATGGCACCCAGAGACATGACTTTTCTCTTTTTGACTCTCTTGTCGTCATTCCGACGCCGGAACTCTGAGCGCAGTCTTCCAAACTGCTCCGACGTTGGATTCGATATAGTTAAGAGTGTTCGAGCCGATGCGTTCGTTTCTGCCTTCCACCCAGGAGCTTTGTCTGTGCGGTCGCCCCTCGTGTACTTGTGTCGACCCTGGGGTTTGAGCCTGTTCATCAGGTCGTTGAGGTAATCCCGCGAGGGGGAGGGTTTGAAGATGTCTTCTTTCTCAAAATCGTCCTCTTGTAGGCCTCTTCGAGCCCGGCGGACAGTGCTTGGATATGGAGCGATCTCGTCGTCGGCTGGTGCTTTTTTCTTCTTTGGTGGTTGATCGAACCAAATGGGCATCTTATAAAGGGCTAACGGGAGCGATGTCAGTACTTGTTCGATCACTCTGTGGCCAGCCAGTACTCACGAGGCGCTTGTCTCTTTGCATCCCAGTTGACAACACGACCTCCCCCACCGCCAAGTCGCCTCTTCTTCACTAGAACAGCGCAGATGAGGTCGTGGCAATCATCGATCAAATAGGACTTGAGCTCTTCATTCGTAACGATGCCTCCTAGGTAAGGCCTGAATCTGGCGTAATTGGGGTTGAGTGAACCAAACTGCATAGCGGCTGGGTGGAGCGTGGTTAACAAAGTGACCGATGTGAAGCATAACTGCATAATATGTACGTACCGGTGAGGTCGTAGACCATCTCGTCCGAGGCAACAAAAGAATCGTTTTGCAAGTTCCTGATCTCATCGACCTGCCCATCAAACGTTCGAAGCTCCTCAAACTCGATTTCCGGTAAGCCTTGTCCGATTCTCTCAATGGTTGCTACGATGTAGCCCCTCAAGCGGGCAAATCGAAGAAGCGGCGCCTCGTCTCCCTCTTCGAGCTTCAGGTCTTGTGTGGCGTCTTTGCCCAAGTATGGTGAGAGTTGCTGCACGAGGTCGACGTGCTTGCTGTACTCATCCGAGTCTCTGAGTGCTGGAAAGATCGGCTCGTCAGCAGGAAGAGCTTGAGGAGCTTATCATTACCTATATGCACTTTACCTTGAACTGAGTAAATGTTCTTATCAAACCTAATCTCGTGGTCGAGAACGAGGCTTTTGTTTGCCAAACCCTGGAATTCGTCGTCTTGATATTCCTGCCGTTGCTCAATCAGGTTCCCAATGTAGAGTTCTAGCAACTTCGCGATGATGAGTTCGCGATTCTCTTGATGGTGCTGGTTGAACAATGCGGTACAATCTCGTCCAGCGTTCGCGGCTAAGGCTTGAAGCCCTCCCGGGTGTAAATCGACATAGTCTCGAACAGGTCAGCTACGAAACAGCTATTGTTTCGGGTACCATGATCGACTTACTTGTGATGTCGTATACCTTTTTCTCGATCGAGATGTACATGCCCGTCTCTCTGAACTCATGTTTGCGCAGCGACCTAGGGGTGAAAGTACGAAGAGAATGCCGATCTGCAGCTGCTGCCGGCTTGCTCGCCACAATGCCGACCTTCCAGCTGGAAAGAGACTTTCTTATTTCGAACAGACTGTATCCTTCGTCTCGGAGGTTGCGAGATGGATCGCCCCCGGGAGCGCTTTGCAGCAGCTTCGTTAGCCTCGGTTCTGACAGACATGTTAGGTCTTGAAAAGATTAGCATGGCGCCCTCTCGTGAATGTTCTGCGAATACATGGTGTGCTCTTACGGGTGACGTCAAAGACACTGCGCTGCATCTTGATCCAGAAGGGTCTTCCATCTTTACCATCACCCAAGGCAATGTCTTCAGGTCGTAAGACTCGCACCACTCTTGCTATCGCCAGGGCAGGATGGTCTGCGTCGTAAAGCTTTTGCGTGGCGTGGCGCGTCAGCTGCCTTCCATAGAACGTCCGCTTCGTCAAAGGGATCAGTCCATCTTTTGTCAGCCCGAGGGATCGACAAACAGCCGAGCACCTGTACACGTCTAGTTCGAACCCGCCTTCGACCAGTACGAGGGGCTCGTTCAGCCGTTCAGAGTGGTCGTACAGCTCGGCAATGGTGAGATACGGAACATGATGTCGACGAGGACGTTCCCCAGGCTTCAACGGCGCGCCCGCCAGGCTTTTCATCGCGAAGAAGGGCAGATCCGCCGTCTGCATGGAGATGTAAGGGTCTTCTCCGCGTAGCACCTCGCCGGCAGCGTCCTCGTATCCCATTGCGGAAGGCTGCTTCCAGTTCTTTCCCACCGCCCAGAACTCCAAGATGCCCAGCGCACGCCCGTCTTCCGTCTTTCCGGGATAGGCCGGCATGTCAAAGTCAAAGTCCAGCCACGACATGTAGCCGTTGTCGCGACTGGCCTCGATCTGCGCCTCCATGCTGGCGCACGCGGTTTCGAAGGCCTCTCTCAGTCCGGCGGGTCGAATACAGAGGAATTCAAAGGCCTCGAACGCGGACCTGGCCAGACCGACGGCGTCCAGCCGTATTCTTCGCACTGACGATGGCACCCCCTTTTGCGTATGCCTCCCTTTCAGTTGGATTGCGGGATACTTCCATCGATTCTCTTCTGCTTTCTGTATGGTGTCCAGAGCATCTTTCTCGTGGTCGGCACTAATGGAAATGCTCTGGTTCAGGGACCAACGGGTTGTCACAGTTCCTCTTGGATCTTTGACTGGCGTTGTCTTCGGCATTCGCCCGGGCAAAGATGCATATAACAACCACCCCAAAGCACGCCAGAACCACACTGTGATACCAACCTGCTGCGGCACATCCTGATAGATGGAAAGCTTCCAAGCCCCCAGAGATCCATCTTGATTCATTCCCACTTGGAAGGGCGTTGTCCAACGGTCGACGATTTCTTGTGCATCTGCCTCGTGTCGGTCGTTCTTCCGAATGAGGGCAATGTCCTTCAGCCAACAAAGCTCCTCGCGGTACCTACGCCCGTTCCACGGGGTAAGCTGCCACATTGCGAATGTGTCAGCGTACCACGGGCGGATCCTGCTGTATTCTTGCCGCCTTGCATGCAGCTCCCTAGCCAGGAGCTTCAACGACTTTTCATGAAACAGAAGGGGTGCGAAGTCGGACACCCATCGAGTCGTAGTGTCTCTTGGATAGCTGTAAGGGGTCGGGTATCCGTTGTTGCCCAGGACAGCCGTCGTTGAAAGCATTTTGGGCACTCCGAGGCAGTTGGGCCCGAACTTGGCTACCAAACGGTCCCAGAAATCTTGTGAAAAGAGGCATTGCTGCCACAAGGCAGGTATGGGCCATTTCGTCAGTAGAGCTAGGTGATCTTTGGGTTCATCGAATGTCCATTCATAACCTGACCAGTAAAGAGGCCATTCTGTAAGACCCAAGATCAGACCTGCGCCAGTTGTTGTATGGAAGTACTCCGCGGACTCCTCCGTAGTGACTGTAGAGATCTTGCCGCCAAACGTTGCTTTCTCCCACGATTGCCCAAGTTCTGCCTGGTGTTCGCGGGGACCAAACTGTGTTATGGTTAACTATTCGAGTTTTCGGCATGGTCCAGATTTCAGGACTTACAAGTTCGAGATCTCTGTACGGCTGCCCTAGAGCACATACCACAGCTCCGTTGGTTCGGTGGCACAAGGAGATTGCATGCTAAAGTCAGGTGCCACGCATGGTCAGAAAAGTATCTTTCAAACACTGCCCGGGCCGATAGGCAGAAGCATCGAATCCCGGTGCTATAGCAAGGAATGGGGCTTACCATGAGTTCATGCACAAGCTTGATCGAGACGCAGTCAGTATAAATCCTACGGAGACAGTTCTAGACGATGGACTTTACCGTAACCGCCAGGTTGGCCAGCGCTGTCTTTCTAGAATTCTCGGTTGTCATCGGACTCAAGATGGTTCTGATTTCAAGGATATCGATGAAGATGGCGATTGGCCCGGTAAGAGTTCCGTTAACGGCGACTGTCAGCCCATGAGTGATCCCGCCCGGTTCGTAGCACCCTTGGGTGGACTTGTCGTTGAACGTCCAGTGCACCTTTTGGTCCAAGAGACGCAACAGTACCTGGATCGTGTCGTCTGCCGTAAGGAGCCAAGGCGGGGGAGACTTCATCCACCAGACATTGCCCCAGTGCCCGGAGCCGAGGGGTACTTCTTTGAAGCCGGACTCAAGGTTTCTCGGGTTGACAAGTGATTGAAACCTGGCAACTCATGTAAGCCAACACGTTTATGGAGATGGACATCTGTGAGTGCTGTATCTTGGAATCATGAAAAGCCCTGGTGAATACATACCAGGGTGTAAGGAGACAACTTCTGAGAATGTTTTCCGCCAGCTGGATGCCTTGTCGGAGCACCTCCCAGACTGCCGGGTCCTGGGCGCTGTAGAGGTACTCGGTACTCCATTCGTTCGACCAGTTGGGAGGTACGATGAAATCGATCGCCCAACGGTCTCTCGCCCAGAACGGGAACCACGTCCACTCCTTCACGTCAATCGTGTTCCCGGTCAGTTGCGGCGCTTCATCTTCGGCAGTGTAGACGTCAGCCTTGGCAAGAACTGCCGCTTCCCACGTTCGTAGGCCAAATTGTTTGTTAATCTGCTGCAGCTCCGAGGTGTAGAGATCATCGAGCTGGCGTGGAGATGGTTCGGGGATTTGGCTGGGAGATGGGTCATCGAGATCAAGCGTCACGGGATCGATGCTGGGGTACACGGGGTCCATCCACGAGAGGCCGTCTGTTCTTCGGGGCCGCGGCTTGCCCACGCAGTAGTGCTTTGCCCAACCCTTGTTGGGGATGGACGACATCTTGCCTGGCGTGTCAGTTGCTGGTCGATGAGTATTCTGTCCGCCGGGGAAACTCTCAGTAAAAATAACAAGAAGGATACAGGAAGGAGGTTCAAGACGATGGGAGCAGATTAGGCGTAGGAAAAGAAATGACAAGATGAAATTGTTTTTTGGCAATCGAACCCAAAACAATGAGAAACGGATAAAGGTAGCCAGTCGGACGGACAGTCTTGATCCATGCACATGACATCTTAAAGAGCATTCCATTATACTGGAATTTAATAACAAAGATACACTTTGTGATGTGTAATCGAGTGTACTAAAATCCGTGACTCTGCACACATGCCAAGAGGTCACTCATCGAAGAACAATAGCCGAACCAGAAATCGGACGAAAGAGCATGGGAAAGGCGCCCGTAGTCTCGGGTTCCTAGAATAGACACGAAAAAAAAGGTTGAAAAGCCCCCCCTCGCTTGCCATGACAATCGTGTAACGGACTTTCAAGTTTCTTTCAATCTTCCGCCCTGCATAGAACATCCTCCGCATCCGTAAAAACAGCGATACAGGACGAACTCCCTGGATTCCTTGGACGGCACGTTGGGCTTATTGTCGCGGCGCAAACAACCAATTTCCCTGCGTCGGCGGCTATTATCAGCCAGCGCTTGAATCCCAACCGTACTTTCTTGAGAGGAAAACAATAAACAAGACTGATATGCATGCTCGATCTACCGAGTCGTTTCCTGCCGTGAAGCGCCGCGGAGGGTCCGGCCGGGGTGCCGGGACCGGAGCTATTTGAGTGGGGCCGACTGGGCGCCGTCGTCCGGGGTCGAAAGTGAACGTGGGCATTCTCAATACAGGGGAATAAAGAATAGAAGCAATAAGAATCAGGGGGCTAAAGGAGAATCAGGGCACTACGCGTCCCATGTATGCGTAGCCACCATAGGAAGCAAAGCAGAACCCTTCCTTGACGAACTAACTCTGCAGACGTGGTTCGCTGGATCTCTCAGATCCCCGATCAAATAACTCGTTCGCACGTCATGTTACCCAAAGTCTTTTATTCTTGAAAACAGTTTAAACTCTAGTAAAACTGCCTATGGCCAGATTGATGGAAAGAGAATCAAGTTGATATGATAAACCTCGGAAAATACCAAGCAAACCCGCACTCACACTCTACACGAACCCCGGTTCCGAAAGCTGTCCATCCATCACTGACAACAAAGTCCGGCCTGTCTCCGCATCGTCATTTACACCGGATACCCCATTTCCTCCAGAGCCATCCTTGCTACCGTGCGACTCAAGTCCATCGGATCGCCAACCGAGTCGTCAACCGGGTTATCCATCGACACGTCCATCGGTTCGCCCAATGGTTCGGCCATCGCAGCGCCCGAGAGCCATGCCTCAATGGAGTTAGGGTACAGGCCCCCAGCACCGTCGGTACTTGTCTTTCTCCGCTTCTTCCGGAGCGGGTACAGCGGCCGCACCGTGTAAGGCTGCGGCACCGGCGCCGGCGTCGTCAGCGTGGCCGCCGAGCTCCCGTCTTGAGGGACGGCCTTTGGCGTGTCGCCCGGCGCCCGCCTGTACGAGGTCTTCCACGCGACGGGCTTCTCCGCAGAGTTGTGGCCGTGCTTGGGGGCGCGGAGCAGCCCGATGATGCGGTGCGAGCAGGTCGCGAAGAGCCACTGGTCCAGCTCCCTGTCAGCCGCCACCATCGAGTTGAGAACCGTCCCGGCTCTCTGCTTCAGCCTCTCGAGGAACGGGGACGGCCTGCTGTATCTCAACAACGCTGGGTCACAAGGGATGAGTCAGCTGGCGAGCACTTTTTCGAACAAGCGATCCGCTCGCCCGGGATCGGGGGAGAGAGGGGGGAGGGTACTCACAAGTGAGGTTATAGACGTAACGGCCATTGGACACGTACGAATCGTTGAATCCGCTCGGCATTGCCTTGCCGTCCATCTTCTCCAGGATCTTGGGGCTCATATAGGGGAGTTTGTCCAACGGGGTGCGGACCTTGGCGACGACGAGCCCGGGGTTTTCCCAGAGCTGGAGGTACGGCTCGGGGGGGTTCAACTTCTCCATGTCGGCGGTGCCATCCGAGCCCCAGTACCCGTCGAGTTGGTCGAAAGTCCCGTTGCTCGGATCGAGTCCTGGATTTGGGGTATTCGTCAGCGGGGGGGGGGGGGGTGGGAGAGGGGCTGGGTTTGTGCTCTGAACTCACTGTCTTTGCTAAATATCAAATTTCGGATGCGGATCTCGTTGGGCACCAAGGGCGTGTTCGCTTCGAACCGCTCCTGGACGACCGTCCCGATCTCTAGATTCATCAGCTGGACGTGGACATCGAACCCGTACTCCGTCAAGGGGGTGCCGTGGAACGTATCCCAGACGCTCGTGGCGTCGGTCCCGGCAACCTGCTCGATGATGGACGACCCGCCAGGGTGCTGGTCTATGAACTCTTTCCCCCATCAAACGTGTAAGCATCTCCTTCTTCACGTCCGCAGTTTGAGTGTTGGGAGGGGGAAGGGAGGGGGAGCAAATTGGCGAACTACTCACTCGTGAAATCGTAGACCTTGCCCCGGATGATGAGGTAGATGCCGGTCTCGCGGGTCGTGTGCCACTTGACCTCGTTGTCTGTGAACACGTGATGCTTTCGCTTGCACCGTTCAGTGTCGTTCTTGACCCAGCCGATCCTATACGGACGGAGGGCCGCGCAGATGACGTCCGGGTGGTACCCCCGATTGACGGCATCGGCGACGGGGTCTTGGTCGGAGGAGGCCCCGGCGATGATGGCTTCCAGGTCCTGCAGTTCCAGCGGAAGCTCGATATCTGCACCGCAGGGCTTCCATCAGCATTCCCGAGCTCCCCCTTTCTTTCGGACCCCGTCTGAAGAGAGAGAGAGAGAGGGAGAGGAGGACAGACAAAAAAGGGAGGGGAACTCACTAGTCACATCATACACGTCCTCCCCAACCATGGCCCACCGCGGCCTCCCTTCCTTTCCGTCGTTGATCCTGACGTCCTCTGTTGTGCGCCCTGCCGCGACGTAGCCGACAGGGCGCTCTGTTTGGAACCGCGCGCGCCAGGCCAGACCGACCCTGCCCGTGTGGACCTCCCGACACATGGGCGACATGGAAGGCCGGGTGACGAGGGCCCTCGAGGCCCTGCTCCACGATCCGTCCACCAGCAGGTCCGTGATGTCGTAGACGGCCATCTCCCGCCCATCCCACACGCAGCCCCATTTGGTCGAGCTGTAGAGCCTCGTGTGGTCGCCGACCTCGCCGGGGTCGTAGTACGGGATCCACGGCGCCGCCACCGCCGCCGGCGGCGGCCGGGCCAGGGCCGCGGGGATGGAGAAGGCCGGCCGCGCGATCGCCCCCGCCGGGATATCGGCGTCGACGCCCTCGCTCTTCTGCTCCATCTGCTCGCCCGGGCGAGAAAAGGCCGGCGCCGCGTGGTCCGACGCGCCGTCGTAGGAGCGAAAGAAGTTCCACGTCGCGGCGCTCCACTCGAGCCGCCTGTCGTCGAGGGGCGCCTGGTCCAGCTGCCTCCGCAACAGCTGCCACTCGAGCTCAAAGTCTTTGACGGTCGAGTGCGTGACGAGCCCCAGGACCCGCCAGCGGAGGAAGGCCAGGCGCGCGTTGCTCATGCACAGCTCCCTGTCGTGGCTCGGACGGGGGTTGTCGTACAGCGTCTTGGTCGTTCTCGATTTCGCGTACGATTCCCCCTGGGCAATCAGGTCGTCAATCATCGCGGCGTTGCCGGCGAAGCCGGGCCTCATGGCCGGGCGCAGCCTGTCCGGGTACTGGGCGACCGTTCCGGTCTTGTACACGACGGTCCCCGCCCGGACGGGCAGCGCCGCCTGCCCGAGGAACCCCATGGCGTGGTAGAACATCTTGGTCGTCCTCGTCTTCTCGGGCCTGGCGGCCTCCAGGTCCGAGACCCGGCTGTGCGGTTGCAGCAGTCGTTTGATGTAACCGTTGGCGTCGTCTTCGTGTCCGAGGGAGTGACCGTTGAGCAAGTGCGCCAGATTGTTCAACGTTATCCGTAACGCCGTCTCGCCGTATATCGTCCTGGACCAGAAGGCGTACTCCCCGGTGTACCACGGCCGCAGCCTCTTCAGTTCGAGGCGCCTCTCCCGCAGCGTGTGCGCCACGGCTTTGATGCTCTTGTTGAGCTCGTCGTACCTCGAGTACTTGTACGGCTGGTCCATGATCTTGGCCGGCCACACCTGCGTCTCTCCGTCCCTTATCTCGGACCGGCCCTCGCAGACCCACGACCACCGGAGGCTCAAGTAGCCGTACTTGGCGACGTGGACGTCCCAGAAATCAGACGTCGCCATCGCGCATGGGACAATGGCCGGGATGCCCAACCGCACGTCGAAGAAGGGATCATCGGGGGTCCAGTCGTCGTACCTATAGTACGCGCTGCCCGCACACGTTTCCGGGGTCATCCCGCGCATGCCGACGTATTGGATGCGGTCGTCCGAAGAAATCCAGTGGTCTTTGATGGTACTACCAAACACGGCCTTCTCGAAAGAGTAGCCCGCTTCTGCCCATCTATGCTCCTTGAAGAACTAGAATCACTGGAATCAGCCAGGAAAAAGGGGTGCGGGCTTCGCAGGGAAGAGGGAGCTTGCGGAATTCAAACTCACAAGCTCGCGTGTTACACATGGCAAGACCTTGGACTTGGGCGTTTTATCCCAGAAATGTGAAGAGAGTCCATGCTGTTGTACTTTAGTAGAGGATCCTTTCTGCGTCATCCCCAAGTACCCGAGGGGACGAGAGTGTGACATACCGCCAGCTCGTGGAGCATCTGCGAAACAGACAGACGGCACAGTCAACAAACGATCTTGACGGAACATAGGGGGGTGGGCGGACGAGGTAATAGACTCACAACAGTGGCCGTCCCAACCGCGGTCTGCCTCCCCTCCGGGTCATCGCGCGTCTTCGGCCTGAACAACGGCTCCATATTCGTCAGCGTCAGCGTCATGAAATGGAACCAGTTCCCGTTGTTTTTCATGTTGGACGTCTTGCCGGTGGCGTCCGCGAACTCGTCCGGCATGTGGAAGCCCCAGAAGAAGAAGTCGGCAATGTCGTCGAGGGCCTCGCGGGCCTGCTCCCTGCTGAGCCGGGCCTGGGGCGGGACGGGGACGGCGCGGTAGATGACGGTGTTCGCCTGGGATTGCTTGTTCAACCCGGAGGAAACGGGCCCGCGGGCATCGCGGGCTCTTGGATTGAGGAAAGTCGCCAACCTGGGGGGGGGGCAGCCACGTCATCTTGTCTGATTCTTGGACTTTTGTTCATATATGCAGAGATAGAGGGGAGGGGCAAAAGGGAGGGCGGAGAAACTCACCACTCCTGATCCATGGCCTCGCTAAGGACCCGGTTCGCAATCTCTATGGCCCTGCTCAACTTTGCCCAGTCCTTGTCGTCGTCGATATTGACCGACAGCTGCGTGGGGTCCGGGTGGGAATAGCTCGCCCACCTCTCCCTCCGGAAGATCTTGAACCACTTGGTCTCGTCCACTTCCACAAAGTCCCGCCCCATCCACGGGAGCGGCGCGGCGTTGGGTGTCTTGGGGGTGAGAAACAAGGGCGCCCCCCCGCCCTTCTCGTCGTCGATGCTGTAGTCGTCATCGCCGCCGCCGCCGCCGCCGCTGCTCGGAGACGTCCGGCTCGTGTCCTCTTCGTTCTCGCTAGACTCATCGCTTAGATACCCCGACAGCCCCGTCGGCAGCGCGGCGCGCGGCGTATACGCGTCAACCTCTTGCAGGATCCGGGTCTCGTAGGTACGGAGCCCGCCAAATTGCAGAAGCTGGGCGTGCTCCTTCACAAAGAAGCCGTCGAGCTGGGCATCGGCGGGTTTCGGAAGGGGAGTGTAGTCGCAGAAGTCGTTGTCTTGGGCGTCCGTCCGGGGAAGTTGGGGTGCAATCCCATACGGGTCCTCCACGGTCTCTGATGCCATGGCTTTTTTGCAGTGCCCGAAAGATGACGATGGGCCGTCGTGTGGGACTTTTGGTACCGTCTTCTAGCTCTGGGCGGTTTGATAAAGGTGCGACGGATACACCTCCAACGATACGGCAGTGTCATACATAAACGACAGTTGTGTTGTCTTGGACTCGATTTGCGTGTCTGGACCGGGGCTCGACGTCCTAGATGAGAGAAAAGCTACAAGTCACTGTTTTGTGCGACCAAACTGGCCACTCGGCCGCATCCAGGGGCACATGCAAAGGGCAAAAGGTTACGCATATCATCAATAATGTAAATCATAAACCACCAAGAGAATGAATTGCTTGACATGGTAAAAGGGTTTCGTGCTGTCGACCAATAGAGGAACAAACAGTTGGAACAATAGGCCATCCTTTAAGGCCATTGTCAAGGGAGATTCCGTGTCACCATAAGCGCCCACCCCCAACCTCCCGACAGGGTTGGGGGAGGTCGTCGGCGTGGAGAGAATCTGCCGAGACCTCAATCAAAGAGGACAATTGTCTCGGAGACAACGAATAAGACAAGGTGACATGGCAGTTGAACCCCGTCCATCGTCTTGTCTGTTCGTGGCCAAGCATCACGATGCAAACATCAAATGGAAGTGTCTATGGCTTGTATTGCCGTCTATTTACTCTTTCTACTCTCTTATTCTTACCCCCTCATTCCCTGTCGCCAGGAACCTATCTCCTCGCCCGCGGGATCCTCCAATCCCGTAGCGAGTGGTCATTCCTCATCCGGCGATTTCATTTCAAAGGGGAATCTCATGGGTGCTCGTCAAAGAAATCATAAACAGGCCCGTACCATGCAACCCGCGTTACCGAAAAAAAAAAGACTTTTGTAAGGCTTGTGACAAATGGAAGGAAAGCGATCTCGTGGCGACTCGTTTAGATGTCGTCCTCGTCGGAGAAGACCTCCTCACCACGCTTGCGGCGGGCCATACGGTCTAAGAAAAAAAGAGTTAGTACATCTGTTACGTCGAGGGTCGTCAGGTGATGGACGGGGATGTGACTCTGAACTTACCCTTCTTCTTCTTGCGGAGCTCGGAAGACGACAGCTTGACCTTCTTCTTGGTGCTGACAATCTTGTTGCCCATGGCGTCGAACTTCTCCTCCTCCTCGGCGTCGTCGCCCTTGAGGCGGGGACCGGCACCCTGGCCCTGGACCCAGTTGTGACCGGAAGGAGTCATCTTGCCGTCCATGACAGCCCAGACCTCCTCAGTGATGTTCTTGGTGAACTCGGCAGAGTGAGTAATGATGATGACACCACCCTCGAACTTCTTCAGCGCCTTGGACAGGGCACCGAGGGAGTCACGGTCGAGGTAGTTGGTGGGCTCGTCGAGGACGATCAAGTGAGGGCGCTGCCAAGAGCAGGCGGCAAGGACAACCTTGACACGCTGGCCACCGGACAGACCGCGCATGCGGGAGTGGGAAACCAGCTCGGCGTCAAGACCGAAGTTGGCACAGTGGTTCTCAATCTCCTTGCGGACCAGGGGACGGAACTGACCAGAGGCTAGGGCCTCCTTCATGTCGACGTCGGCAACCATCTTCTGGTGAGAAGCCAGAAGCTCGTTACGGGGAAGCCAGACGTTGTCGGCGGACATCATGGGAGTCCAGCGCTCGTTCTTCTGGCCAACGTTGTCACCAATGGCGAAGGAGCACTCGTACTCGTACGAGTTCTTGAACTTTCTGCGCGAGTTGATGCCGATGATGCGGCGCTGGGTGCCCTCGATCTTGAAGATCTTGTTCATGGCCTCCTCATCAGCGTCGGTGATGATCTTGTTGGCACGGTCCATCGTCTCACGATCCTCACCAGTCTGGAAACGCCACTGGATGTACTCAGAGGGGGTCGAGTCCAGGTGGTTATCAATGTGGGCGAAAGCGTGCTGCTTGATGTAGGCGATACGGATGTTCTCGTGCTGGTAGATCTCACCCTGGGTGGGGACCAGCTCACCGGTGAGGACGTTGATGAGGGTAGACTTGCCGGCACCGTTGGGACCGATGACGGCGATACGGGAACCGAGGGAGCACTGGAAGGAGATGTCCTGGATCTGGGGCTTGCTGGTACCGGGGTACTGGAAGGACATCTTGCTGGCACGCAGGATGGCCTTGGCCTTGGTCTTGACACCCTCAAGGAAACCGGGCTCGGGGAAGCTGAACTCCATCTCGGAGTCGCTGAGCTCGTAGTAGGACTTGGCGGCGGGGTTCTTCTTGACGAACTCCTTGAGGTTACCACGGTAGCGCTTGAGCTTGAAGCGCTCGTAGTGGACAATGTGCTGGCAGACGTTGTCGAGGAAGGCAGAGTCGTGGGAGACGATGATGGAAGTGCAAGGGGAGTTCTGGAGGTACTCCTCGAGCCACTTGACGTTCTTCACGTCCAAGTGGTTGGTGGGCTCGTCGAGAAGCAGGATGTCGGGGGCCTCGAAGACGGCACGGCACAGAGCGAGCTTCATCTTCCAACCACCAGAAAGGGCAGAGATCTCACCCTTGACCATGCCGTCGGTGAAGCCGAACTCGTTCAGCTTGGACTCGACGTCGGCCTGGGAGGTCTCGACACCGGCGTCCTGGAGCTTCTTCATGGTCCACTCAATGGTGGTCATCTCAGTGTCAGCAGAGTCAAGGTCGTGCTCGACGAAGACGGTCTTGACCTCGGACTGCTTGGGGAAACCCTCAACCTGCTCGTTGTTGATGGCACGCATGAGGGTGGACTTTCCGGAACCGTTGGGACCGCAAAGACCGTAGCGCTGACCACGCTTGAGACGGAGGTGAGTCTGGTTAAGCAGAATCTTGGCACCGTAGGCGAGGGAGAAGGTGCAGTTGCAAAGGTCCTCACCCTCCTCATCATCGGGGTCAACCTCGGCCTCCTCGGCGGCACCGGGAGCGGCACGCTTGCGGAAGTCGTCGACGACCTTCTGAGCGTCCTCGTCACCGACAACGACGGAGATGTAAGGCTTGAGGGCCTCGGTCCAGACAGCGGACTCCATCTCCTTCTCGTCGATGAGCTGGCCGGCAATGTTGGCAGCGTACTGGAGAACGATCTCAAGCTTCTCGGCCTTGGCCTTGGACTTGGAGGGGATGGACTCCTTGAGCTTGGGGAGAACGACGTCCAGGTCGGAGTCGTGGCGGACCTCGGGGATCTTGCCGTCAACGACGTTTCCGACACGAGTGAGGGTGTCGAGAGCCTGCTTGGTCTTCTCACGGGCTTCGGGGTCGGCCAAGTTGTCGTAGTTCTTCTGGAGACCAGGCATCATCTTGGGCAAGAAGGGGGCGACAATGTTGGGGTCGTCGACGAGCTTGCACATGTTGTCGACAATGACGGCAGCCTTACGCTTGATGGCAGTCTCACGCTCAGCGAGACCACGGTCAAGGAGGGGAACCATGAGGGCAAGAGTGGGCTCCTGGACCTCGGTGACGAAGGTAGTGGCACCGAGCAAGTGAACCGTCTCGGGAACGTTCTCGGGCTTGGCGATACACTTGATGAGCTCGGGAATGAAGCGCTCGATATCACGGTTGACAATGAGCTGGCAGATTTGCTCCATGGTCTTGTAGGCACGCTCCTTGACCTCCTTCTTGGTGTCCCACATGGACTCGGAGACGACGGGGATCAAGTCGGGGACGCGGTAGCCGACCTGGGCGGGGGCAGTGCGGACAACAGTCTCGAGGACGTCGAGAGCAGCCATCTTCTCCTGCCACTTCTGGGCCTCGAGGAGGGACTTCTTGACGGGCTCGAAGAGACCCTTGACGGCGTTGGGGTTGATGGCCTCGGCGATGGCGAGGGCAGCCTGGGTGGCGGCATTCTTGACACCGGTGATCTTGTCGCCAGCGGCGGCAAGGACATCGGGGAGAAGAGCGACGAGGAATGGCTCGACGTGGGCGGAGACCTCGGAGTGCTGGGCGATGGAGGTGATGGCAACGGCAGCCTTCTCTCGGGCGGCGGCGTCCTTCTTGTTGTTGAACAACTTCCTCAATGCCTCGAGGCTCCTGCGGGGAAATCCTTGTCAGTGCTGATGCTCACGAAAAAAAAAATTGTGTGGGCACCGAAAATAGCTCGCCGCTGAGTGGCCAGGGACCGGCCGTCTTGCGTTGCAGCGGGTCGGTGGGAAACCCGCCCGAGGAGGCGAGAGGGGTGAAATTCGAGGGCGAGAAAGGCAAGGGAACAAAAACACTGGGAGAAACTCCCCCCGAGGCCGTGGACAACCGGTGGCTCGGAGAATCTGGTTCCAACCAGAAAAAATTGCAGACTTTGTGCAGTATGGAAAGCGGCTGTAACTTACTTGGTGGGGACATCCTGGTCCTCGATGCGGCCGTTCATGAAAGAGGCCAAGGCGTTGGAGGACTCCTTGATCTCAGCAGCCTCCTTGGAGATGGTGAGCTTCTGCATAAGCTCGTCCAAAACCTTGACGGACTGGGCGTTCTCGGAAGACATTATGGCGGTTGGTATTATGTCGATCGGGAGGAGTGGTTTGTTGAGTAGTATGGGAAGAGGAAGAAAACTCGCTTGTCTGAACGTCTAAAGCGTCTAGATGCAAAGTCTATATGCTCTATCGTAACCGAAAAGGCGACGGAGGAGATCGGTTTGGAGGATGGGAAGGCCCGCGGGAAGAAACGACGACTGGAGGATCGTTGTTCTTCTGCTCTAGATGGCGCTTCGGAGTGTATGTGTCTGAACTTGTTGCGAAGGTGGGATAACCGTCGCAGACAGTAGACGGAAGAAAGTCAAATGATTGAGTGGAAATACGTCTGGAGGAAGACGAACAACCAAGAAGAAAGGGAGTGGGAGAGGTTTGGAGAGGAAGAGGTTCAAGAGTAGGAAGAGAGGAGAGGAGAGGAGGGGAAAAAAGGAAGAGAGGAGGCGAGGGGTGAGGGCGGCGGGCTGGAGTTTTTTATTCTCTAGCGCTAAGAAAAAAAAATTGTTGCGTCCTGGCCTTTGTGTTCACTGTTATCGGTCCTTGGTAACCACAAGTACAGGTCTGTCTCTCCCTCCTTCTTCTGTACAGGTACCTATTCAGGTGTCCATGTACGAATAGGTACCTCTGGATTGGCAGTGTGGTGTGTCCTTCCTTGTGCCCCTCCATCCCCCCGTTGTCCCGCCGCCCGCCATCGTCGCCGCCCTCCCACCAAAAACTTTTCCCCCCCTCTCCTTCCTTGCCAGGGAAAAAAAAGTGTGCCCCTCCTCTTCCTTCCTGGCCCGGCGACGGCGACGCTAGCGGCAAGGATAGCCCCACCACACGGGGGAAAAAAAATCAGAAACTGCGGAAACCTCTCCCCCTCCTTCCCTCTTCTGCCACTGTCTGGGAGAGGTGCGTGCCTTGCCTGACTGGCCGTGGTTGGGTGTCGTTGCGGCCCCTGGCGAGTAATGTCTTATCGGAGGGGTTAAAATGTCCTTATCTGACCCCGCGCTAGTCCACAAGGGGCTACTTGGGAAGGGCGGTGAGTGGGAAAATGCCCGTTCATGCACCAATGCATTTCCACCAGCCATTTTGCTGCGTACGCAGTCCCCACGGACACTTTGCCATTTGCCATTTGCCATTCCACCACCAACCAGACCAGACCCGGAGGTGTCCCACATTGCCGGGGGCCTGGTTTGGGACCTGAAGCCTTGTATTTAGCAACCTACTCTGTATTGTTTTATTCTTGTTGAGATGTCCTTGGCTAGGGGTTCCCGGTGCAGAGCGTCCATGTTGTGTTGGTTCTTACCTATTGGGAACAGGCAAGTCTTTTCTTTAAAAACGACCATTGATATGTCACAGTCTGTGAAAGTCCTGCCCAGCTTCGAGAGAAGCCATCTTGGACTTGTTATCCTTCTATCATTGTGGCTCTCGCCCCCTGGACCTTACTGCGTGGTATAGAGATGGGCACTGTTCCAGACGGAGCAAACCTCCGAAATATTCACATTTGCCGCCAACGGGATCGTCTGTTCCTTGGCTGTTCGACTGGAAGTCCCGGCGACGATACAAGTCCCTGTAGTTTACCCTGTAAGTATGGGGAAGGAGGCAAAAGGGGCGGGTGAGACGGCCATCGTCCATGTGTAACCGCCCGTCCCCTGTCGTTCTCTGGCCGCCTGAGTCGTTCCGGCCGGGGGAGGGAGATACCTACTACAGGTATCAAAAGAGCACAATGTCACTGGCGACCGTGCTGCTGCGCTGCGATGGACTGAACCTGAACGGGACAGATCTCACAGTACATCCATCCCCTCGCGCCTCGGCTTCGCCACCCCGGCTTACTGTGTACGTTCTCCCTACCGCCTCCGCCATCACTTTGCCATCCCTCTGCCTCTGCCTCTGCCTCTGCCTCTGCCTTGATCCAACTGGCTGAGTGGCCACAGGCTTGGCGGGAAAAGCACATGCGAGGTACGGCGCTAGAAACCCTCCAACAGATTTTGGCTTTCCCATGGGGAACGTCCCTGAATTCTTTTTTTTAAATCTACAAAAAAGAAAAAGGTTTCTCCCCCCTGTCCCACACGTATCACGTTCGGATACGATGACTGCCCCATGTGAAAACGACTAATCTCATCTTTCTTTTGGTCCGACATCACCATCATCAAAGTTTTCTCTCAAAGTGCCTGTAGAAGCTGGCCGTGCTCGTCATAGCCAACTGGCATCCGGTTCTCTGCCGTTCCGGATCATTCGGATAGTCCCCTTTTTTCTTTTTGCTTTCCTTTTGCCACGGCCTGCCCGATTCGTCCTTGAATCATTCAGACGCCGTGGCCGTCACCTCGCACGTCCGAGTCCGTCTGGGCCTTTGTCCGCCCCTTGTACTGGCTTATCCCCCAGTCTTGCCTAGTGCAAGTGACATGGCAGTGAGAGTTGAGGATTGGTGGAATGCCGATGGGGCGCGGTGGTCCAGGCTGCCAAGCGTGTTGCCCACCAAGCCTGGCCTTCGAGGCTAGGTAGATGGATCGACGAACCTGCCTCTGAACTACCGTCTTGAACCGCCGGGGCTGGACTACGGCTTTGGCCTCTGTATGTCCTCGCCCCCCGAGAACATTCTTCAACAGCGACGACGACGTCTAACATCTAACATCGGGGTTCGGATTAGAGGTGCCCGAATTTGATGTTGGGTTTTCCCTTGGCCATCTACACTGGCAAAAGCCGAGATGCAATGACATGCCTCCCAAGATGTGCTCCCCTTCTGTTGCCACCGCCTTTCCGTCCCAGTAAACGAACAGCTGCACAAGGGACTTCTTGTCGAGAAACATGCAGCAGCCGTTAGTTAGAAACAAGGTGGCGCAGCATAGACGTCCACGGATGCCATCCTTTACTCCCAGCGAGTGTTCCAAGAGACGTCGTTGATATTAAGATGCTCGCAATATCGCCTTCTTATCGATACGATACGTTCAGGCCACCGGCTCATCCTGCAAATGGCGGGGTATGTGATAGGCACCAAGCCCATTGCGTGCGTCTCCCTCGTTCGCCAGTGCCTTGTCCTCTCTCTCCCCACGATGGCGCCAAAACACTCCACAAAATCGTGGGCCCCAGTAGAATTTTTCTTCAATTATTGCCCGGCCATCGAGGCCCCTCACTTCTTGGCCAGGGCAACGAAACTGGCATGGGTCGCACGCCCTCCCGCCGCCTCTGTCGACCGCCCAATCTTGGTGTGGACAGAGACAAGCATGGTCGGGAAGCGTGTCGAGCCCCGGGGCCCTTGGCTGTCGAGTGTTTGAATTGTAATGATGCTTACAGAGTACGATCCGGGCTTCACATGCCAAACCAGGATAGGTACTTGACTCCTGCACACTCAGCAAGCGAAAAAAGGTAAAAGAAACAAAAAGAGAAAAGGGGGTTTCCCATTTTGCCCCTGGAAGCTGAGGTGCCTCAGGCCCGGAGTGCCTTACGAAGTATTGGTGGTTTGTGCCTTCCCACTATTGGTCTCGGGCTTTCTTCGGGTATCATCCATACTGGCCTCGCTCCGATTGGCTTCCGGGGTCTCCTTTGGGCCCGATCCTGGTCCCGGGGTGACGATGAGATCGCGAATCGCTGGACCCTTCCTTTCCTCTGGCCTGCGGCATGGCCGAGCCAGGCATATTTGACTATATTCCTCGACAATGAACCAGCACATACGCACTGTTTTCTCTATCAGTCCAGACCATCCTGAAAAGCACTGCCGAGCAGCTTTGAACGACTACGTCAAACCAACATAGGGAACCGGACTTGTCAGTTCTTTTCGGACCTCACATCATGGACACGAGGGGCAACGGTCCACATTCGGCACGTCTGAGCCGGGACGATGGTTAAATCAGATGCGGCTATTGTTTAAGTTTGGGCTGTGCGGCCACACGAACTACACATGTTAATCGTGTGTGTAGCCTTTTGCTCAATCACTCGACCAGTTCAAGGCTAGCTTTCGGGACAGTCAATCACTGTCAATGCCAGCAACGACGGGGCAAGGGCAACGGCACGGACACCAACACACTTCATGATCGCATCTGCTCAGCCGCCTCGGACAGAAATGTTGGTTCTTGCAGATCTACTATGACGTGGCCTAGAAGATATGGGGGGAGTTCTTGCAAGAGTCAGCACCCACCCTGTCATTTCCTCAACACGCTGTGACGTTGGCTGATACTTTGATCCCGCAGTACCCGAAACCATGAGTCGACACACATTCGTCCACCGACGCCGGCCCCCCTCCCCGTATAGTTCTGTTAACAAGCCAGCGAGACGAAAGACCCGGGTCCGGGCCTGTCTGATTTCGGTCTTGATAACAATAGCGCTGCAGCCCTCGGAGACGTTGAGCAAGCATGTCCCGGCGAACGGCGCGCAGACTTGAGACTACGCCTTCCTCTGCGCACGTCACAAGTTCAGAATTAACCTGTTCTCAGTATCTCTTGAATGGGTCGATACTATATTTTCACTCATCTTCCTAGGAAATGATTGCTTTTAGCTACACTCTATCCTAACAGAGACGTTCAACTACAGCTGGCAACCAGAACAAGGATCAAGCACGCCGACGAACACGGGACATCGACAGCCACGCCAATTACAAGAAGAAAAGGGACACATAGCTATCTATATACCCACTTGACACTGATCTGCTTCAGACCATCGTAAGGGACATGCGGCCAGGTTAAAACATGAAGGTTTCCTCGGGTCGCCAATCGGATTCTTCATCCAACATGTTTTGGTCCAAACCAACATCAAGCGCGGATATCACCTTGGTCTGCGGTATCGCCGTCGCTCCGGTCACCTTCATCGACGACGGGATACCAGGCCTCGCCTCTCCGAAGCCTGTTCCGGCGACGCAGCCACCCCCGTTCCACGCCGAGTCGGCCGCGGCCTTCCAGATCTCCCTCACGTCGCTCAGCATGCCAAGAGTCCAGTAGAGGCGGCAATCAGCCGGCTCGTTGACAAACTGTGCCGGAACACCGGTCCCGATCTCGTTGCGCAGAATCTGGTCGCGAACGTTGAGGGTCGCGCCGGTGCTTCTCTGCAAGGGCAGACTCGTAAGCTGCGACAGGGATGCCTTCTGCGTCACCGACAGGTTCGTGTAAGCCGTAGTCAAGAGAGTGCGTGAGTCCTCAAAGATTTGCTTGAAGGGGAGGACCTGGGCCCCTTTTGTGCCGCCAATACCTTGCATGAGTCCGCCATCCGGCCTGCCACCCATCACAACCGTTTTCACGTTCCCTTGACTCTTCATCCCGGACGCGAAGATGGAACAGGTCGAGGCGCAGAAGCCGTCGGTCAAGAGAATAATGTCTCTGGACTTGAAAGGCTGGGTGTAGTTCCGCCGGCTCCCGTACCCGGTGATATCAATCCCATAATTCAACGTCGTTGTGAAGCTGTTGCTCAGGTCCTCTCGCATGAGAGCCGTGCACGCGTCGCCCGCCCATATCCGTGGTGCAAACTTGGCATCAAAAGACTCGAACGGCTGGTTCGTCATGTTCAGATCCGCGCGATAGTTCCACACGTTGTGCCAGAATCTCCCCATCGCCGGGCTGTTCCGATCACCGGGCTCGATGTTTTCCCCCGCGGCAGAGATGCCCTCCGCCATCGTCCTGAACTGGTCGTTCAGCCTCCATCGGGTAAACGCGTCCTGCTGCATGTGCGGGAAAAACTGACGAAACAGGTCGAGTCCCTGAAGGACATAGCCCCCCGTGTTCATCCGCAGATCGACGATGATCCTCGACTTCCCGTCGACTTTGCAGGCCTTGAAGAAGGAGTCGACGGTCTTCTGGAAGATTTTACTGCTTTTGGTGGCGAAGTGGGCAACATTGAGGACCGCCACGTCTTCAAGCCCTTCGCCGTCCATATAGTAGCCCGACACCGCGTCGTCGTAGCTCTTTACTACGGGCTCCGGGTACCGCCCGAACTCCACCACGCTTCTCCTGGACGGTGCTCTCTGAGCAGGAGAGCCTCCCCGGAAGGCCGACCGCCCCAGAGGACGCGCACAGAATCTCTGATAGAACGACTCACCATCTGAAATGTTGAAGAAGGGCGTCCGGATGGAGGCCACATTGGCGGCGGTGCTGACCTCCCCCGTGGTGTACTCCACGGTCGTGTTCTCGCCAGGATAAAAATGGTTGTGCCACCCCGCCGTCTGGAACGTACCCACGACGCCGAGCTTCTCCATGGCCTTGGAGTAGAACATGTAGTTGTACGCCGCGTCCGGGTCCTGGCTGGAGGACGCCCGGTCGACGAGGCCCTGGATGAAGGTCGAGGCGTCGACGCCGTTGATGCGCGACACGGCCCTCGCATTGTCGCCGACGGCCTTGACCTCGTCAAGAGTCTTGATGACGGGCGTGGAGAGAGGGTCCTTGGCGTACGACACGAGCGCGAAGGGCCGGCCGAACTGGAAGACGCCGGTCAAGGCGTCCGGCAGGAAGGCGAAGTGGCCGTCGCGGGTCTTGGCGGTCATCTCAAAGAGGTCCTCCTGGAAGTCCACCTCGCCATCGTACACGTCCGCGACGAGCCTCTCGCGGACCTTCTGCAGGTGTCGGACGGGGTCGAAGGCCTCGGGCTCGTAGTCCGCCGGCGGGTCCTTGAGGTACGCGAGGTTCGACTGCCACTCGAGGTATGGCCGGATGGCGTCGACAAGGGCGATTGCGGCCTCTTTGTGGAGGGGCACCGATTTGAGGCAGTCGTAGGCCAGCTTTGCTCCCACACTCGGATTGCGATCTAGCAGGTGTATCAGTCAGCGCTAATGGCTTGGGCTTTGGGAGACGGCCATTACTCACTAGCAAACGACACTTCATTCGTCCAAAACTCGCTGATGAGGGCGCAGGGCTCACCGGTGGGACGCTCGTTGCCATACGCAGGTGTCGAGGTTGGCTTGGCCACAGCGGAGGACGCCCCTATACCCGTTCCAGTTCCCATCAGTGGCCTCGTCGTCGTCGTCGTCGTCGTCGTCGTCGTATTAAAGCACGGAGCCCTCAGCGTCGGGGTCACGGTGACGAAAACGGGCCTAGAGGTACCGCCGGCCTCTGTGGTCGTGGGCGTGATACACGAACACGCGCTCGAGAGACTGGATGCCGCCACCGTGCCCGAGACGCCGCCGCAGTGCCCCGAAGCATAGTCCGGAACGGAGCTATTAGCCGCTGCCGGCACCCGGGTGAAGGTGGCGCAGAAAGCCTGGGCGGAGGCGAGGCGGCCCGGGGTCTGGGTGGCGTTGAGTGCGCGGAGGCAGTTGTCCTTGGCGCAGTGCGCTGCCGCAAGCGTTGCTCCCGAGAGGAGAAGCGAGGCGATGAACATGACGACGGGGGACGCGAAGGGGTTGGGAAACGAGTGGTATGACAGGCCGTGCTGCCTTTGGGACGCGGTATATCTCAAGAGAATGGGAGATGCTTTCGACAATGGGCCTCCCTTGGGGGTCCTACAATGGGCATCCACTCCCTATTTATATCGGTCCTTACGCATTCATCATAACACGGTTTGGGAGTTGGGGCTTTGAGGGGTTTGCTTTTGGCGAGCCTAGGACAACATGTCGAGAGCCACCAAGTGGTCAGGACGATGGATTTCCATGACCGAGCAGCAGTGATATTGATCGTTTATTCTGGATTTAATCTCCTGGAAGCAAACGGCAGACGGAAGAGGGGGTTCGGTTTAATCAAATGGGCCCGTGTGTTGCTGTTGCAAGAGGATATATGACATGTCGGCGTCTACTCGAAACAACCATCTTTTGCGGCCGCGCTGGTTTCCCAAGGACTGGGCATCTGTATCACTCAGCCATCCCTTCGCAGCGAGATGCTGTTCCTCATAGGAGGCCGGACGGACTGAAAACGGCGAAACAGAGATTGTTTATCATGCGGTTGTATCTGCCGGGTACATGACCAGCTGATGATACTGGCACCAGGTAGTAGCGACGACCACGGTGTACAAACTCTGGCAAAGGGGTTGTCTTTGTTCCCGAGGCCCCTGTCGTAACAAGTTGGCACAGACAGACCGTTGCAGCTGATTCGGGCGGTCCGGACCACTTTGTAATGTTTGCCGGTCCGCGTCCCATCGCACCGCGTTCGTCTCGAACGTTGCATGTCAAAGGCGGTATTCCTCGGAAAGGACGATGCCACATTCAGGGGTATGAGCTTCGTCCTCGATGCAGTATTCTGTTTACCCAACCATCTCCGTAACGGCCTCACACAACAGGAGCAAAACGGTCTTTGGAATAGCCCCAAACGCTTTCCTTGAGATTTGACTACTCAAAGGCACAGAATCTTTGGCGTTTTGTTGGGTTTCCCCTTGAGACCTTTATCCTAGGCTTGGCCGGCCAATCCCCATTGTTATGGGCCGGATGACCCGAACTCCCAATCCATAAACACCGCAAGCAGAACTTCCAGAATTGAATCCAAAGAACCCCTTCTGTGTAGTAAATACTACGTGCAATGCCATGGCAATATGATGGACCAGGGAGGATGGTGTCGGCTCGGACAATGGGCGAGTCAGTGAACGCAGAAGTGTATGTCCCCCCTCGTGTTCAACGAGCGGATTTTCCTAGTCTCGATTGTTCCCCGTGGAAGCTACCGCATTTTCATTCCAGCGGTCCTACACTCTCATCCAACGGACAGGAACGACATCTCCAGCTGATGTTTACGCGATGGAGACCACCCCTAATCACGCCGCTCAGGCATTGCTGCAATATGACGAGAACTGGTACCAAAACAACAGTCGAGAATACACAGAGCATGGCCTCGACGAAGACAAGGATGACGATAACGACAGCGATGGCGTAACAGACAGGATACTGACGAATGCGATGCGGTCGCACGACGACTCGATCAAGCACAACGCCAGCAAGAGACCGGGAGGCCGACACGCATCCCTGTACGTCCCGCCGCCACCCGCGAAGCTCGCGAACCAAGGGTCATGGGAGTTCATCGAGTTCGTCCCCGCCTGGACCGACCCGCTATGGGACGGCCGCGACACGGTCATGGTCGACGACGACGACGGCAACCACTTGATCCGGAAGAGGGGGCTGCTGAACAGGCTACGGCCCTCGCAGCTGCCCCAGGACCGCAGCCAGAACCCGACCGCCTTCGCGCTCCGGTTCGGCACCCACCCGGACCGCGCAGACGGACGGTCCCGGCTCACGCCGACGCGCTCGACGTTTCGGAGGTTCAGGGTTGACGGCGTTGACAGCATAGACGTCAAGGGCGAGTACATTGCGAGGCAGGCCGAGAAGTACGCGTCCAACGCCGGCCTAGGCGACGACGTCGATGCCCTGCTCGAGAAGTACTCGCAGATGACGACGGCGGGCGGTACTGGCGGGCAGCCGTCGGAGACGGAGAGGTTCGTGCTCCAGGCGATGCAGGACATGCAGGACGACGAGGATTGGCAGTCTCTAGTCCTGGGGGGTGTGACTACGCAGGAGGTAAGGCTCTTGTCGGCGTCGATGGTGGTATGCGAGCTGATGAGATGGGCAAGCTCTTGGACGATGGGATATTGTCGTTGGAGAACATCTTTGGCTGTAACTTGCAAAACGACTTGCATCGGTAATATTCCCTCCCCTATGGTATGTTCGTCATGGTAACTGATACATCAACCGCAGGCTTTTACAGCGAAGTAAGTGGACCGCTGCAACGTGGCGCGGTGACGAGCCCGAGAACCCGCGACTTGTCTATCAAGTTGGCAACTTCAAGGGGGAATGGGACCCAAGAGTAAGCAAAGGCTCCAAGTCCCCAGCGGATATCTGTTGGCATGACCTGATGCGCATATATAAGACAAATGACGATCTCTGGCAAAGATTGCAACCCGCGCTCCAGGCCGCCTCTCGCATCCTCACTTTCCTCGAGCACTACGATCCCTTCTGGGCACGACTGATGGACGTGTTCAACAGGGTCCGCGTGTCGTCCAACCGTGACCCCCGGCCGCCTCACAAGAGGCGGATGTACTCGGCGTGGAACTTTCGCATGCAGAACGACACGCCCAGCATCACCGTCGCCGACGACCACGTTCGGTCGTCCCTCGACGCCATCTGCACGACCTGGAAGACGCTGGACTCCTGCATGCAGTTTGAGCTCGGGAGCGCCTTCGGCTCCAGCTCCGACGGCGACACGCTGGCCGGGTCTACGACGGCCGAAGGCGACAAGATTGTCATTAAGCTCTCGGTGGACGCCATGTGGCCGCTCGTGGTCGATGGCTACAGCCACGACGAGAAGATCATGAGCCAGTTTTCTCTGGCGGCCACCATCATTCACGAGATCGCTGTAGGTTCTGCCCCCC